>VMBQ01004794.1:0-52292 GCA_007657795.1 Dreissena rostriformis
ATTAGATAAGACAGTATTCGCTACACATCGTTCAATAGCGGACGCAAAGGACACACTTGGCGAAATCCAACAAACACTCGCTACAGCCGGTCCCACGCTCGAAGCTCTGTACCAGGTTTGTTTTCAAAGCAATGTTGCACAAGCATCTTAACAGATATATGACATCCTTTTTATAATCGACGAAACACCTGATATGCCTATATTGGTTAATATATTGCATAGCTTCGGACGTGCATGCATGTGCAAACAACCTTCTTGTGACTTATATAGTTTTATTAATGCTATACACTACAAGGGCTTCCCCAAACAAACTCATGAACACATTTAAATGCTAATTTGATGCTTTGAATAAACAAAGATACTTAATTTTCTATCAATTTCACGATTAACGTTATGCTATTAATCCATCGTTTGTTTTGTAACAACTTTTTATTCATATCGACGAGAAAATGTACTTACTTACATGCCCATCGTTTATGAAAGCTGGATTAGAACATTTCTGTGATCACATAAACTTCTTTTTTTCCAGGAATGCCGGAAGCCATTTGATGATTTATATAGGAAGTGCGAGTCAGAGTGTATACTATGGTAAGCTACTGTTTACATGTTTATGCTTTTCGTTGAAGTACAAATTTCGGAAGTTCACAATAGCAGCCATGTTTGTTTTTGGTATTTTGCTTTCATGAAACAAAAATTTAAGTTTGAACAAAACCTTCTGTGTTCTAATTGAGTGTTTAACATGTGTAATGCTGATTAAATTTGAATCGATGCATATAACGATATTTTGTCTGTTTAATCTGCGTTTGCATGGAATTCGTAAGGACTATTTCGAGTGGCGTAAACGGGAAAGATCACAAACAATTTAAATATTATTACGCAAGGTAAGATTCAGATACTTGAATCTGATTTTGCTAAAAAAAACAAATTAACAAATAAAGACTACAATTGTGATTGTATCAGCAAAATTGAAATAAAAAGAATGCAGGATAAATAGAATACTATCTTAGAGTCATTGTGTACTTGAATTTATCAGAGTCGCCTAAGAAAGGTTAACACGGCTCGGCAAGTCTCCCTGAGCAAACCTTTCTTCAAATCGTCGGATAAAATCAAGTGCACAATGACACTAATATAGTATTTTCTATATATTTCCGTATTCCTTTTGTCAACATGTGTCATGTGCAGACATATTTATAAGAGAAACATTGTTATTGAAAAGACCAGCTTAGATTGGTAAAAAAAATTCGCGTTGTTGCTTTCCAGGCCACGAGATCTATGTCTTTGTGACCTTGTCAAGGATTTTGGGTTATGTGACAGCGTTAGAAAAGCTTCCGAAAGTTTCGTGACTACGGCTGCAACCAAAACCATGTATGTACCCTCAACATTTTTTTCCAATGCCATTTTTTTCCTCAAAACTGATTATGCTTAATACTAGTTTTGCTACTCTAATCTTATTATCGATTCGTGTTTTTTTTATATATAAATAAGACTTGCTTGAATGACAGATGCGTAATGTGAAGGTCTTTTTGGAATTTTCGGTTGTAGTTTTTGTATGCGCACTATTCAAAATAAGCTACCCAAAGGATACAAGCTGATTTGAGTTGGGTGCCTATTTTCTGCTTGCCTCAGTTGACCCAGATTTCTACCTTGGCCTTTATATTGCCAGGATAAACATTCTGACAAGGTTTCATCAAGATTAAGTCATAAATTGGGCTTCTAAAGTGGCAACAAGCTATTTTCTATGATTTGACCTGGTCAGCTAGTTTTTGATCTCACTTTACGCAAATTCAAAATTTGCCTATATTTATTTTTAAATTATTATTATTAAATCGTTTCAGCAAGATTGATTTATAACTGTGGCTTCTAGAGTGACTTGATTTTGACTCCATCTGATCCGAATTCGAAGTTTGTCTAGATATTTTCATAACATTCTGATCAAGTCTCATGAAGTTTGTTAAAACTGGCATCTAGAGTGGTAACGAGCTAAACATTGACGAAAACAAGATTTTACCCAAAATCGAATAAGGGTATAGTTTGAACCAGTCAATGTTCTGTGCAGAGATAAGTTGTATAACATTCCCAAGCCATTTAAAAATAAAAGTTCGATATCAGACTGCAATTGCAGCTCACGGGTTTATCATGCAGATGTCTTAGTTCTGATTTGGGGTGTTCAGGGGTAAGTCTAAATAGAATGATATTTGTCTATCAAATTTACGACAAATTTTGATAATGATTTTTTGGTTTGTTACATATGTAATGGAATTTGCTATGCCTTTGTTTTTATTTATCTATTACAATAAGAAAGTTGTTCAGTTTATTCTGGTAGCATTTGCAAACCATAAAAGCGAAAATATATTTTTAAATGGCAAATCTTCACAACAAATGCGCGTCTTTGACAGACTTCAAAATCAATTTGCTACAAAGAATACCGATGCATGCATTCAAATAAAGACACAATACGTAGATGGTGGTAATCCCTAATTGATATTCTGCAAACTTTGGTGCGTTTTCTTGTATTTCGCGTTGGTTACATGGAAAGGAGCGCGTTTGTATTAACATGTTTAAAGTTTATTAACCCATTTATGCCTAGCGTCTAAAAAAACAACTTGGCAAACAACGTAGACTCAGATGAGACGCCGCATGATGCGGCGTCTCATCAGGGTCTGCGCTGTTTGCTTTAAGGAATTTCTGTAAGAAATATTATAAATATAGAAATAAATACACTAGACATCCCTAATTTTGGAAATAAATTGATCCAATTTAGAAGGATGGGAGAGTCAACTAGGCATAAATGGGTTAAGGTATAATACAAACTTTTAATGTTCACACGAACGATATTGCCGTTTTCAAACGGCATTATGGCCCTATCATCATAGATTGAAAACATGCCAAATATACATTATTAAGCTGCAGAACTCTGTAACTTTCACGTGACGCGTCTTCAAGAAAACTGCTAAATTTATTTTGTTAGAATGATTGTGGACCAGAGGGTATAAATAGTTGTATATTATGTTAAGTATCGCAAAATCTCTTCCAGTAATTAACCCATGTATGCCTAGCGTCTAGAAAAAAAGGCCTTGGCAAACAGCGTAGACCAAGATGAGACGCCGCATGATGCGGCGTCTCATCAGGGTTTGCGTTGTTTGCTTAAAGGAATTTCTGTAAGAAATATTCTAAATATAAAAATATATACTAGACATCTCCAATTTTGGAAATAAATTGATCAAATTTAGAAGGATGGGAGAGTCCACTAGGCATAAATGGGTTAATTAAACACATTTCTATCCCAGGGTAGCGTTAGACGACGCTCTCAAGTTGTGTACCGCTGACGTGGACATAAAACTTTCCGCTCAAGGTGGCGCGAATTCGTCTAAAACAGCTAAGACGATTCAAGAAGAGATAAACAAGGAGGTGGACGATAAAAAGAATGTGCTTGAAATGATGTCCTTTGTTACGACGAAAGTGCTTTCTCTTTCCTTGTTGATAATCTTCATTCAGTCGTTTCTCTATGTAAAGTCGTATTTAGCAAAGGACGGATATGACAACGTATACATTACTAAAGGTTTTAGGTCGTTTGATGCAGAGCAGGAAAGATTGGATCAGACTTCCTTACTGCCGCTGAAGAAGAGCGAACAGACCAAGTATGTCGATACGAGATCATGGAAACTGAACAGTTTTGAGCTGAAATATTGTACTACAGGATTAGCACAGGTGTTCCTTCACTTCATATTTTGTGTCACCGTTGTCTTGTTCGACTATGTCCTTTTTTACATCCTCAATCTTGTACGTATTCACGGCTCAATAGATCTAGACATCCAAGGTAAAGGGACGATTAAGGTCATCGTTCATGGAAGAGGACCCATTGCCGATTTCTACAAACTCATTTTTGAAGGTCTTGACTTAAATGAAGGTTTTTCCTCAAACTTGCACCTCAATCGGTGTTTGCCATCTCCTCACAAACCGTACGCCTCGAATATCCCCGTGTTTCTAGCCCTGTATCTGGTCGCCATCGTTGTGGTGTGTCTCAGAGGGTACGGAATGCGTCTGCGAAGAAAGATTTCGGCTTATTATTATCCTGAACAAGAACAAGCCAGGAATATATTTCTTCACAAGACAATCCGAAATCGTCGCGCCGGAGTTCAACGATTCTTGAGACAGCAAGTTAGGTCAACACACAAAGAATGCACGATCAAGGACCAACTGCGTATTTCAACATGGTTACGATCCAAGTGTCAGTGCCTCGATAAGGTTCTTCCGAACAGGAATCAACGTAAATGCACGAGCTGTGAGCAAACGGAAAAAAATACCGGTTCTACTATAATGAAGTGTGGTGGTGAAAAGGCGGGGGAGACATGCAAAGCGATGTATTGCGTAGACTGCAGGGCGGCTTTGGCGGGAGTGTGTCCGATGTGTTGCGACAATGACGTCGTACTGCGGGACTAAACTATACAACATCCCGGTACTATGTATGTCCCTGTTGAGAATATGTTCATGACATTTTTGTTTAAATTCTGCCCGCTGATACTATTCTTATCCATATGCTTTTTTGGAATGTACACGTACACAAATAGTTATGTGAATATGCAAGTCTATTACAGATTTACGGATCGTATTCAAACTGTCAATTTAAGCAACATAGAGATTAAAATCACCAAGACTTAATAACGATGAGAGCAAAACCAGGTTTATATGTGCATAGAGACGCTGAGCAAATTGGTCTGCTATATGTCTGGACTCTGTTCTGTATGTCATTTCTGCTGTTGGTCAATAGTTTAAAAGAAGTTGCAATAATTGCAAGAAAAATATAATGTTTTGGTTATTGCCATTTTTGCGTGCAAATCCATTATAATTACTTTAGTCCCTAAAAACTAAATGCTTGAACTTCATAAAATACAAAGGCCGAACAATTATCATAGATCTATCGTTTCATCTCTATGCCAATATGATATGATACTGTATTACAATTGTGTTTTTTTCTGCCACCAATTGATGATTATTGCTTTTCAGATTTAACTTATTGTGTGGGCATTTTAATATTTTTTTTTATAAATGTATGTACAATTGTATAGATGATATAAGAGTTTTTTTATTTAAACTTAAATTGTACTATAAAGTGTCATTGCGAAAGGTTTGATCATTGATGCACTCTAATAATACCATAGTTTCGTTTCGTTTAGACCGATTTACCAATATGATGAGTCAAATTAGACCTATTGGATTAGGTCAAAGAACACCTATTGGATTAGGTATTTCCTACTGACGTATCATTTATTTGTCTAGCTGTGCAACATTCAATTATACACATGTGTCTGTGGAATTTGAATTTACTCTCATATATTACGGTGAACTATCCCTTCTGTTGTCTGTGTTATGATGTATGTAGTATGATTAGTTATATGAAGGTGATTGGTAGACTATATGATATACCTTCTGATTCGAATTAAACATTCATTTACTTATTAATAATTATTTCTCTTCAGCTAGCCCTTGTACCTATTTTGCCTTGAACGTTTATACTTTATATTTCTCCACATGGGCATTGGCTTTCTGGATTTATTGTAATAAAATCATGAAATCATATTGTGTGCTACACTCTAATACGAGAAACCGTATTCGTTACTGGCGTGTTTACTTGACAATAACTAAACAAGTCAGTTGCGTTTGTGTTACTATCTTAAAATCGAACATGCTTCGGGCATTGCCTTCACATAACTGTCAAGACTCCGGAGCCAGTTAGATTGCGACTGATGTTGGTTGTGCCATAAAATTAAATAATTTAAAAAAGGCATCACATTTATTCAAGCAAAAGCGAAATTATAAATATTTCAAACATCTTCTCGAGCGATGAAACGAAATAATAGCCATTCCGTACATATGTGTCGTGTTCTGAGACAACTGGGCATAATGCTTGTGCGTAAATTGTCATCCCAGATTAGTCTGTGCAGTCCTTACAGGCTAATCAGGGACGACGATTTCCGCTTTTATGGAATTTTTCCTTTAAATGATGTCTCTTCTTAGCGAAAATCCAGTTTAGGCGGAAAGTGTCGTCATTGATTAGCCTGTGCGGACTGCACAGGCTAATCTGGGATGACACTTTACGCACATGCATTTTGCCCAGTTTTCTCAGAACGCGACTCATATGTGTTTTTTTCCAGACGACATTCATTCAGAAGCAAGTCTGAACCGTCCAGAATATATCCCAAAACAGCCTTAATGGTCAATAATCGATGTGTGCCGTTATATACGTTTAACACAAAACTTAAACAAGAGGGCCATGGGCCCTAAGGCGCTCACCTGAGACCCGAAAGCACTAAACTATTCCGAGATGGTGGAGTTCAAAATAATAAAAGTACTTTATGAAACATAAAGTTTCATGAAGATTGGAATATAAATGTGACTTCTAGAGTGTTAACAATGTTTCACTATAGCCATATCAGGAAAACTGCCCCGCCTCCTGGTGGCCATGTTTTTCAACGGACTGGACACATTTTCGAATTCAGATGAGATATTATTGGGACAAATATGCTGACCCAGTTTCATGAGATTGGACAATAAATGTGACTCGTAGAGTGTTAACAAGGTTTTACTGTAGCCATTAATGGAAAACTGCCACGCCCCCTGGCAGCCATGTTTTTCAACCATTTTCGAACTCGTCCAAGACACATGTTATGACCAAGTTTCATGAAGATTGGACAATACATATGTCTTTTAGAGTGTTCACAAGGTTTTACTATAGCCATATAATGAAGACTGCCCCGCCCCCTGGTGGCCATGTTTTTCAACAGACTGGAACACTCTTTTCGAACTTGTCCAAGATAATATTCAGAAAATTGTTCTGACCAAGTTTCATGAAGATTTGACAATAAATGTGACTTCTAGGGTGTTCACAAGGTTGTACTATAGCCATATAAGGAAAACTGCCCTGCTCCATAGCGGTCATGTTTTTCAACCAACCGGAACCATTTTCGAACTCATTTAAGATATTGGGATACATGTTCTGACCAAATTATATGAAGATTGGACAATAAATGTGGCCTCTAGAGTGTTCACAAGATAAATGTTGACGACGCACGACGGACGACTCACGACGGGCAAAAGGTGATCACAATAGCTCACCATGAGCACTTTGTGCTCAGGTGAGCAAAACGCGTGAGCGTGATGCGAAGCTCAAAAAGGTTCAGAGTGTGATTGGGGTTTTATGGGGGAAGGTTGAACCTTAGTAAGAAGTTAATAAACACTCATTGAGTAATAGCATGGGCATTAAATATGTTTTTTAGCAACCTTTAATTCAAGTAAAACATTTAAAACTTGAAAAGGTTAATACTAAAATATGTCAGAGATATGTTTTCCACATTAAAGCTATTAAAAAGCAAATTATAAAGACAAAGACTTCTTATGCGGACTTGTGTCTTTTTAGCAAATAACATGTTCTGACCAAGTTTCATGAAGGTTAGACTAAAAACGTGACTTCTAGAGTGTTAACAAGGTTTTCCTATAGCAATATAAGGGGAAAATGCCCCGCCCTCCTGGAGGCAATATTTTTCGAGGAATATTTAACATTTCTTAACTCAACCGAGCTATCATAAGAAGAAATGTTCTGACCAAATTATTTAAAATTTGACCATAAATGTGACTGCTAGAGAGTAAACAAGGTTTTACTAAAGCCATATAAGGATAAATGCCCCGCCCCCTGGCGACCATGTTTTCAACAGACCGGATTTAATTTCGAACTCATTTAAAATAGCATTACAACAAATGTTTTTAACAAGTTTCATGAAGATTGGACTTAAAATGTGACTTATATAGAGTGTTAGCAAGGTTTTACAATAGCCATATAAGGAAAAATGTCCCGCCCCATGGCGGCCATGTTTTTCAACATACCGGAACCATTTTCGAACTCAGATATTATAAGAACACATGTTCTGACCAAGTTTCATGATAGATGGAAATAAATGGGACTTCTAGATTGTTAACAAGGTTCCAC
This sequence comes from Dreissena rostriformis, assembly GCA_007657795.1. Lineage (NCBI taxonomy): Eukaryota > Metazoa > Mollusca > Bivalvia > Myida > Dreissenidae > Dreissena > Dreissena rostriformis. The sequence goes on from VMBQ01004794.1 coordinate 7,982, forward strand.
TGTAGTCATATAAGGAAAAATGACCCGCCCCCTGCCGGTCATGTTTTTCAACCAACCGGAACCATTTTCCAACTCGTCCAAGATATCATTGAGGCAAATTTTCTGACCAAGTTCCATGAAGATCTGACAATAAATGTGGTCCATAGAATGTTAACAAGGTTTTACAATAGCCACATAAGGAAAATGACTAGCCCTTTTGCGGCTATATTTTTCAACCAACCGGAACCATTGTTGAACTCGTCCAAGATATCATTGCAAAAAATCTTCATAAGTTTCATAAAGATCGGACAATAAACGTGGCCCATGTTGGGTGTTAACAAGGCAAATGTTGATGCCGCAAGACGCACGACGGACAGGCGAACACAAAAGCTCATGAGAGCACATTGTGCTCAGGTGAGATAACTAGAATTCTGCGAGTTGGATGTGTCGCCTTTTGGTAATGGGTTAACCAGGAAATTTGCCCATTTCAATAAGTCTAAGTCCAAAATAAGGTCAAGGTCAACATGAGGTTGGGTGATGCTGGTGAGTGCAGGGTGATGAAAGACACCATCCATGCAAGTATCAAAGCTCTTTATCACGCGGTATTGATGTCAGACGAAACGGTCAAAATGGGTTTACCGAGATTTTCGTACGGACGGACAGGACAAACGCTATATGCCTCCCGCATCGTAAATGCCGGGGGCATAAGAAAAATCTATCAAAAAAATTAATGTTTAAAGTAAAGCTCAAGACAAAGTAGTTATGAACCTTTTTTGGGTCGCAGTCGCAGATTTCGAAATCGAAACACGGTCCCTAAGTTCAAGGTCACATCTTTTATGCGCATTGAAAGGTCTTGTCCAGATACACATGCGCACTAAATATGAAAGCAATATCTGATGGAACACAGACGTTGAGTTTTTTTTTTTATTCGCCCTCGCAGATTTGGAAACTTTAACGCGGACCCCAAGTTTAAAAATTGCATGCGCATGGAAAGACTTGTCCAGATACACATGCGTACCAAATATGAAAGCAATATCTGAAGGGACACAGAAGTTATGAGCCTTTTTCGAAAAGTGTGATGACGCCGCGGAGACCGCCGACGCAAGTTACACCTATATGTCCCCTGACCATAGGCAGGCGACACAAAAATAAGAAATTCTAACTTAACCAGCAGGAAGGAAATGGTATCATAGCACGAGATCCTTGATATGACACGTGATCAATAGCCAAACATTCTTATACGGCACAAAAGCGCCAGACACAACATATTAACAATTACAGCCATAAATGAGGTCCCTAAAGCGCTCATCCGAGTTCTATGTACTTTATTTGTCGAAGACCTGACAATGAGACCTAGGTCAAACATATTACTCAAGGTATTGATATTGTCAATATAAACATTTCGACCATGTTTCATCAAAACTAAGTGGTCTCTAGAGTGGTTACGAGTTTAACCCATTTATGCCTAGCGTCTAGAAAAAAAGGCCTGGCAAACAGCGTAGACCCAGATGAGACGCCGCACGATGCGGAGTCTCATCAGGGTCTGCGCTGTTTGCTTAAAGGAATTTCTGTAAGAAATATTCTAAATATAGAAATGAATATACTAGACATCCCTAATTTTGGAAATAAATTGATCCAATTTAGAAGGATGGGAGATTCCACTAGGCATAAATGGGTTAAAGGCGACACCGCACGACGACGGTCCAAGACTTTGCAACAATTGCTCACCCTGGTGCTCAGGTGAGCTCATTAAACTGGGCCCTCCGCATCGCAACGTTCGATGTAAAGCAAATGAGATTTTATGGAGATGGGATGAAGTCAGGAACGCTATTCGGAGAATCATATTTTGGTTAATTTAGAGAAATATCTAGAATTGCAAAAAGTACAGGGTGCTGCTAAAAAGGGGGCAGGGTGAAAAGACGGCAAAGTATGGCAACATTTTCCACTTTAAAAAAATGCTTAGTCTACTACTAACGAGGGTTTTGAAGCATAGTTGTTTCCTTTGCCATGGAGCAAAACATATATACAAATTCAAAAGATTTGCACACTTTTCGCATCAACAAGGGCAGCAAGAGGAGGGGAGGCAAGTTGGAGCATGCCACAGCACCTTGCTATTTTGCTGAAGATTTTTTCCTATTAACGTTTCTATTTAACTTTCTTATTTTCAATTGTTCACTTCCCTTTTGGCACACATCCGTCTTAAACCGACAACCCACTTAGGGAAAAAAACATGTTCATAGACCCTGCTGATAAATGATCAACTTGAGATTAAAATATTAAATTTGATTTTTAAATAAGGATGGTTTTGATGAAAATCCTTTTTATATGAGCATTATTTAAAATGAACAATAAACATATGTGCATTTGTTCGCTCACTTAAGCACATATTGTTCATGCCACGTCGGTCATCCACTTTTTGCTTGTTAGCACTTTTGAGGCAACATTTTTCATCTAATCTTGATAAACCTCGGTAAGACAGTTTATCTTGACACTATTTAGACCAAAATCAAATCAGGATCCCGTGTGTCCAAAAACTAGGTCACCGCGTCGAATCTTAGAAAAACCTTGTTACCACTCTAGNCCTATTCAAATGCAAGATAAATCGTAATATTTTTCCAATAATTAAATTGGCATACCAGTGCCACTGTCCGTTTCTTTTTCTGTCAAATGGAAATGTGTGTATAATATTTACAACAAGAGTGTAATGTGTCCCCTAAGAGCTTACCTGAGTGTGCAGACACCAATTATTTAAGACTTGACATGCTGCTCTAGTTTCAAGACATACATAACCCAGGTTAAAACTTGGCCTTATTATTATTATACTATGTTGTCAAGATAAACATTCCAATCAAGATTAACCAAGTTTTTGAAGGATGTCCATTACATAAGCACATCAAGTACAAGTCAACAAAACACCATAAGGGACTAGCATTAACAACACAAAACAAAGTTCAAATATATATTAACAATACCACCACCGTACAATGATGGGCACATAGTTTGCTATTACATCCCTGTCAGTCAAGAATGATCACAGTGAAGGTTGCACCAAACATTTTAGTGTTCTGGTTAAATGGTTATTGTATCGGCTATAAGTGTTACTAGCTTCTATGTAAGAGAATGCAAATATTCCTCATTGAAAACATGGATGCACTGTAAGCAGTCACTTAAAGAACACAAAATACTCCTTCAAAACTGATAAATACCAGTATTTGTTTCATACGAATAACTGTTAAACACATACCATTAATAACTTAAAAGAAAACCACTTATTCCATGCAGTAAAAATCAACCCAACGAAAAATGTATAGACTTAAAACAACTATAAACTCAACAAATAATATAAATACTTATACCAAGGGTACTGTATTACTGTACAGTCAGTTAATGGTCATGGGGAGAAAACAGCTCCATATTGCAAAGATCAATCAACATATCTCATCCATCCACGCAAAATGATCATGGCCCATTTGTTCAATGCTTTATATGGCCTATTTAGATTGACTTCAGATGATAACACAGTCAATATTAATGGCAACTTGCTTATCAAATATTCAAATTAATCTAAGCATTCCAATTTATTTAAATAAAACTGAAAGTTTTTTTTTTTTTTTTTTTTTAATATTTATATCATATAAATGACTTCATTCAAATAGATAGGCAAGCATTCAAACTAATCATAGCATTCCAACTAATTTGAAATAAAACCATAGGTGAATTGGTTCACATAAATATTACATAAGTAACTTAATTCAAGTTTTAACATCCACAAGCATAATCAGCTGTTAAAGGTTAGATCAACTGGTCTCGTATCCAGCACACAGTCCAATGATGACAGCCCAGTCTACAGCTTATGTGACTTGATGAAGTTGATGAGTCCATTGGTTGAAGCGTCGTGTGTCGACACAGGCTCCTTGCCTGACAGCTCTGGCTCTATCTTCTTAGCCAGCTGCTTTCCGAGCTCCACTCTGAAATAGGAAGAATATTATATAAGCCGCGCTCATGGAAAACCGAGCTTTATGCATGTGCATAAAGTGTCTTCCTGGATTAGCCTGTGCAGTCCGAAGAGGCTAATCAGGGACAACACTTTATGCACATGCAAAAAGCCTGGTTTCTGCAGAGTGCAGCTCAAATTTTTGTCAGTAGCCTGGCCCATATTCACCAACCATTTCTTCAGAATAAGAATAAAAAATATCATTCAAATTGCAATGTTCTTATATTCCTTTAATAAAACATCAAACATTGCATTAATAACCTTTATATATATAGAAGCAAGTTTAGAAGTACTAGTTAACCCTTTGCATGCTGGGAAATTTGTCGTCTGCTAAAATGTCTTCTGCTGAATTTCTAAAATCAACATTTTCTTCACTTTTTTTCAAAGACCACTATCAAAATAGCAAACAGTTTGGATCCTGATGAGAAGCTCACGTTCTGTGGCGTCTCATCTGGATCTAAACTGTTTGCAAAGGCCTTCAAAATCCGGTTCCAGCGCTCAAAGGGTTAATAACAAAAATGAAACTGGGAGCCTGTATAATTGCACACTCAGAAGCTTTTTTCATGAAATTATGTCTTATATCAATTCTTAAATATGGGCCCTGTGTTTTAGGAAATTTCAAAATACTTGTATAAACTCTTTAGCAACATTTACTTACCCCCACTGGTCATATGAGTTGATGTCCCAGATCACACCCTGTACAAATATCTTGTGTTCATACATCACTGAAATGAACATGGGAAATCAGATCATGAGTCTCGTTTTTAGAAAACTGGGCTAATAATGCATGTTCATTGAAAGGAAGTCTCTTCTTAGATAAATCCAGTTAGGCAGAAAGTGTCGTCCCTGATTAGCCTGTGCGGACTGCACAGGTTAATCTTCGATGATACTTTATGCACATGCATTAAGCCCACTTTTACAAAAGAACAAGGTTAATATTGTTATATGTAAGTACAAAATAGGCACATACATGGCATTGTCAGTATTCATCATCTCTTCAAACTATGATGTAATAGTTGAAGTCTGTCAAGCTAAATCTTGTTATCTTTAAATATAATAGAATTTGAAGTTATTTGTACATGTTAAATTTGAATATTCAAGAGTCTGCCATGTAATGCGTCAAAATAGCCAAAAATCGCTATAACTGTTAAACTGAAATTCAGTTTTGATTTAGTATTCTTTAAAAAATAATAAGGTATTTGCACTTTAAAATACTAACTAAAAATATTAATTTTGTTTCACAGGGGAATCCATTTCTGTAATAAACGGTTGGATAAGCAGTCTACTTTTATGTTGTATGCATTGTAAATATCCGTAACATTTTCAGCCACATTGGGAAACCCCCATTCTATTTGAAGACTACACGACACAAGACACTCTTCATACAAAGTATTGTTGTTTGTCTTTGCAAAAAATGAGATTTGTTTCTGTTTAGTAAAAATGTGCAGATTAAAAAAATAATTGTTTTTAAAAGAAGCAAAGCGTCTTTGAATGAACGTGGGTTCCAACAATCAGTTTGGATATATTAGCCAGTTAGAATGACCATTAATAAATAGATCTCCAATGTAACAGAGGGAATGTGACGATCAAAAGAAAGTCAAAATGGCATTGTCCGTGCCGAAACAGGTATTTTTCACCATTTCATACCCTTTATTACTTTTTGTTCAATTTTTAAATGCCGCTCATGTTCCAGCAATATCAGTAACAAAATGATAAGGGGTTACTTGTATTAATATTCTCTTTATATATCGACTTTACTCGCTACAAATTTTCTTAGCGGGAGCTGTAATTTTGTGATCCAGCTAAGAAATTTTGTAGCAAGTAAAGTCGTGATATACAGCGAATATTAATAAGAAATTAACGCTTCTCTCTTTCTAGCTGATATGTCTGGAAAGTGAGCGGTATTTAAACAAGAGGCCCATGAGGGCCTGAATCGCTCTACTGGCTGGAATGTCAATGGAATGGAAAGTCAACATGCAAGGGAATACTGAAAACACAAATCCTTTCATCCTTGCCAAATGAATTATCAGATGGCTTATATTTTATTTAATTTTAAATTAATAATTGCAACCAATTAAACAACCTACTTAAACGCCTCGGACCAATACAAATTCAAGGGGAGATAATTCTGGACTTTTTACTCTGATGTTACCCATTTTCAATAGGGTGCGAGTCCTCATTAATATAAAGACACTGAACAAGTTTGAAAAGAATCAGATGAAAACTGTGGAGTTTATCGCGTAAACAAGAAAAAGTCTTACGCACGGACGGACGCACGCACGGACGGCAGACGGACGGTCTGATGTAACCCATTTTCAATAGGGTTCGAGTCCTCATGAATATAAAGACACTGAACAAGTTTGAAAAGAATCGGATGAAAACTGTGGAGTTTATCGCGTAAACAAGAAAAAGTCTAACGCACGGACGGACGCACGCACGGACGGCAGACGGACGGTCTGATGTAACCCATTTTCAATAGGGTTCGAGTCCTCATGAATATAAAGACACTGAACAAGTTTGAAAAGAATCGGATGAAAACTGTGGAGTTTATCGCGTAAACAAGAAAAAGTCTAACGCACGGACGGACGCACGCACGGACGGCAGACGGACGGTCTGATGTAACCCATTTTCAATAGGGTTCGAGTCCTCATGAATATAAAGACACTGAACAAGTTTGAAAAGAATCGGATGAAAACTGTGGAGTTTATCGCGTAAACAAGAAAAAGTCTAACGCACGGACGGACGCACGCACGGACGGCAGACGGACGGTCTGATGTAACCCATTTTCAATAGGGTTCGAGTCCTCATGAATATAAAGACACTGAACAAGTTTGAAAAGAATCGGATGAAAACTGTGGAGTTTATCGCGTAAACAAGAAAAAGTCTAACGCACGGACGGACGCACGCACGGACGGCAGACGGACGGTCTGATGTAACCCATTTTCAATAGGGTTCGAGTCCTCATGAATATAAAGACACTGAACAAGTTTGAAAAGAATCGGATGAAAACTGTGGAGTTTATCGCGTAAACAAGAAAAAGTCTAACGCACGGACGGACGCACGCACGGACGGCAGACGGACGGTCTGATGTAACCCATTTTCAATAGGGTTCGAGTCCTCATGAATATAAAGACACTGAACAAGTTTGAAAAGAATCGGATGAAAACTGTGGAGTTTATCGCGTAAACAAGAAAAAGTCTAACGCACGGACGGACGCACGCACGGACGGCAGACGGACGGTCTGATGTAACCCATTTTCAATAGGGTTCGAGTCCTCATGAATATAAAGACACTGAACAAGTTTGAAAAGAATCGGATGAAAACTGTGGATTTTATCGCGTAAACAAGAAAAAGTCTAACGGACACACGCACACACACACGGACGGACGGACGGACGACGGAAACCACGCCATGACATAAGCTCTTCTGGCCTTCGGCCAGTAGAGCTAAAAATTAATAAAAGTTATAAAGGGTATGAAACTGCGAAAAATACTTGTCTCAGCATCGACGTTGCCATCTTGACTATCACTTGATTACCCCCATGTATAAGATGAACCTAATCATAGCAACCTGATAAAAGAAGGGATACAGACTTGCATTACTAAACTAATTTAAACCACAACAGGTCAATGCATTGACATGACCATATAAAGATATTTCACAAAAAAAACAGAGACAGAAACAGTGGTCAACTTTCACCCCGAAACAGGATCTCCTCAGTAATATTGTTATAAATCCTCCTACCTAGAAGTGCTCCCAGGGTAAACGGTGTTACTTTCTGGACAACAATGGAATTGCTGGGTCGGTTTCCTTGGAACACCTGAGATTTAAAGAAACGCTGGTAGTAAAGAGATGAAAACACTACCTTTAAGTAAAATAATTAATCAATGTGTTTAGCAAAGAACATGACATCTTAAAATGAATTACATCAAGTTCAGAATAAAACAACAACCAACACAAATTACCAATAATATAAGTTATCGTTCCTTGTACGTATACCAAGTACGTCATAACCATTCATTTAGTGGTGTGTAATCAATGGGAATACAATTATTTTATGAAAACAGCAGAACAAATTACTGGTAACGGTTATCAGTTACGCATTTATGCAATTCTGACTCAAAATTTTTACTCTAAAATGTTTGATTTTGTCCATAAACAGACGCATCACAATATAAGATGTATATAAGATGTAGGAAACTTTTGTCTGGCAAAATGTTGAGTCTTATATACGGTAAGCCTTTCAGACACAAATATGCAGCCCAGCTGTTTTACCTTGTGTGGCAGGATGGCCTGTATTGCTTTTGGAGCCATTTTAGCTGCCTCCAGCTCTGCCCGGGCCTCCTCTGTCGTCTTGCCTCGCATCAGGGCCTCTGTCTGGGCCAGGAAGTTGGCCAACAGGATCTGTGGTATGAAACAGCGAAATGAGCCTCCCTCTGTGAAAAGGGGGTTTTATGCACGTGCGTAAAGTGTTGTCCCAGGTTAGCATGTGCAGTTCGCACAGGCTAATCAGGGACGACACTTTACCGCTTTTATTGTATTTTTTGTTTAAAGGAAGACTCTTCTTTACAAAAATCTTGTTTAGACCCAAAGTGCCGTCCCTGATAAGCCTGTCCACAGGCTATTCTGGGAAGACGCTTTACGCACATGCATTCAACCATTTTCTCATGGAGTGATTCAAATGTATTTATTTGTGCGTTCCCTGAAGAATGTTTCATACACTACATGTACTGACTTATGTTTTGATAACTTAAGACGTAATTTAATTGTAAGTGCTTAAGTCTATTATAATCATACAATAATGTGCTTTGTGCATCCTGAGAAACTAGGCAGTTCTAATAAACTGTCATAAGCAGAGAAGTGATTCAACTATGACTGATTAAAATTGATAAAATTCCATAAAAGCGTAAAGTGTCTTGGACAACATTTTACGCACATGCACTTAGCACAGTTTTCTCAAAACAAGACTAAAAGTTTTGAATCTAGAGTGAATTACTAAGTTCACCTGATGGTGAAGACCGTCCTGTATTGGATTGTGTGTCTCCACAGGGATCATAAAATCACAGGGAATCAACCGAGTACCTGTGAAGAAACAATAGCCATTATTGTAAGAGTGTTTTGGGCTTTATAACAACATTTTCAGATGCACAACACATGTTTCAATCTATATGTAACCTTTTTCTTTCCCTGTCTGATTTACACAAATTAACATGTAACAAAGCCAATTTGATGAGTGAAACTATTTTTCACTTTCACTGTTTTCAGTAAAAGCCCAAGGATAAACTATAACTTAAATAATTACATGTATAATTATTATATATTGCATAATAACCAATGAAGAGTGACTTTAACATAATGATGGCAAGGCCTAAACAAATATAACCTTCAAATTGCAGTCTTCGAAATTAGCACTTGACTGTTCGTCTGGCGATTTGATTATTTTACAGTAATTTAAAAAATATTAATCAGGTTATGCTTGTATTTTTTTAGTTTGTAGCTTGAGCACGTAAATATGCCGCTGCAAATCGTAAAAATATCAAATTTAATTGCTTTTATTTTTTACACGAACCTCCCCATAAATCATCATCGGTGTGCGTTTTGACCGATCAACTTTTGACAATTCTGTGAAAGTTTGAGGGAGATCCACATAGTAGTTAAAGAGGAGTTGAAAACACAAGTTTCGGGATTTTCGTACGGACGGACGGACAGATGGATAAGTGCAATGCTTAATGCCTCCCACTCCGTGAAGGGCATACACATGTTGGGCAAGTAAAATGTTTTCATCCAATTAAATTTTCTTAGTAAAATGACTGGCCAGACTTTAAAAACAAGAGGGCCATGATGGCCCTAGATTGCTCACCTTAACCTGACTTGGAACATGTAATAACAAGGTTTCTCAAGCTATGACCTGATGACCTAGATTTTGACCCCACATGACCCAAATGTTAAACTTTGCCTANTCTGGTTTATTATATTTCGCATTGTACTCCCCAGAAATTGCAAGTTGCAACTAGAAAGACAATAAAAAGAACAATAACCAAGGGCTTGGGGGTTTCCCCCACAGGGGCTGTGGCCATAATCCCTATTGGGGACCTGCTGCCCCAGACACCCGGCTTAATTTTCTGGATTTCAAATTTTGGACAATTGACACCCCTGATAACTGCAACTTTCCCTATCCAGGCTGCTCTATATAAGTTGAACCATAGTAAATATAATATTGAAAACACTTTTATAAAATGATCATAAAATGTTGGTTGATTTTTTTATTTACAATGAAATCTATTTTTGTCTTTAACTTAACCATGAATAATGCCAGTGTTTTTGTTTTTTTGTTTAAAATTAGGGTTATAAGGACCCATTCTCAATGAAAAAAAGTATATATTTTTCCCAAATAAGACCTAAAAATTCCCAATTAGAGGTTTCTCCCAAAGATATCAAAACATAAATTATTCTCAACATTAAGTTCATCTCCCATCCAGTTCTTTAAGTTGATTAATAATAAATATACATGTAATACTGGAAACATTTTTATTTTCAATACTAAAGTATTTGTTAGCAAAAAAACAACAAGCTTACTTCCCAATTTTGGTCAAAACAATGTTATTTTTCCTAATCCAACGGGACTCGGTCCCATTCCTAAAATGGTGAAAAAACACTGTGGTTGAATCATAGTCAATATAAAATTGAAACCACCTTAAGTTGAAAAGTTGAATGGCTTGATTCTCAAATTTTAAGTTTTTGTTCCCAATTTAAGTCAAAACGACAAGATTTTTCCAAATAACATAGCAAGTTGTTTATTTATAATATGTTAATAACTTCTACAGGGACAATGATGATGACGATGATATGGAGGAGCCCACCAGACCATTAGGAAGGGGGCGCGGCCGCGGGGGGAAAAGGGGTGGAGCCATGGGCGAACCCTCGGTAAGTGGCCAGCCAACTTTATATGACCAAAACAATCTTTCTGTCTTTAATCCATAATGCTAATAATGTGCTGTTTTCTAAAGAATTCTGAACTTAGACATTTTTTTCAAATGAAAAAATTAAATGGCCAAAAAAATAAACCTTTGCTACGGAATGAAAAATATGTCATTATGCTTTGTGGCTTTACAAATGTACTCATGGTTACACTCATTCACGCTCAAAATCATTGTTTATTACCCAATAAACAACCCAGTAAACGTCATTACATAAAACATCTTTGATGTGTTAAATGGGCTGTAAACTACAACATTTCCCTTACACCCACCCAAACAAACACAAAATAAATAAATGTTATATTTTATTCCACCACTGTTGTAGGTTGCTATGTCATTATGGTGAGTGGCATGAAGATCCTTTCATAATTTCAATCATACAGAATATTACTTAAATCATTTTTTTTATTTGCCAGTAAACAACAATATAGACAATATATCGTAATTGTTTCAGTTTATTTGCCTTCATGCATTCATGTGAAACAATCAGACCCACATGCTTGCTACCTTTTTTTTCATATATAATGACAAACAGGCCTTGACACTTACTTTTTTGACAGGGTTCCCGGAGGGAACCCTACTATCAACCTTTGGCGACCCTCACCCAAACTAGGGTTCCCTCCTGTTTCGAGGCTCAGCGTAGTATGCTTCTTGTTCTTATTTGCCCTTACGTTGTGCGTCGAAACAGGAGGGAACCCTAGTTTAGGTGAGGGTCATCAAAAGTTGAAAGTAGGGTTCCCTCCGGGAACCCTGTCAAAAAAGTTAGTGTCAAGGCCTGCAAACACATCTCTTGTTTAGTCCGACTGTGTGACAGGTCGCAAGGTCTGTATAATTTATTGTTTCCCCTGCCCACTCCCCCCGGCCCCCCACCCAAAAAAAATAAATATAAAAAATTGCACCATTGTTGTAGGTGGCAGCCAAGAGGGGTCGTGGTGCAGGTGCAGGTAGGGGTCGAGTCACGAGGGCTGCAGTCTCCACAGATGATGACGGGGACGGCAGCTCCCTCTTTGAGATTGTCAAGGTTGGCAAGGCCTCCTTACAGGTGAGCTCATTGACATTGCCTGATATTAGAGCCCTGTTCTGTGAAAACTGTGCTTAATGCATGTGCGTTAATTCTCATCCCAGATTAGCCTGTGCAGTCTGCACAGGCTTATCAGGGACAACTCTTTCTGCATTGGTTTGATTTTTGTTTTGAAGAGAATTCTTTTCAATGAGAAATTCCATAAAAGAGGAAAGTTCCGTCCCTGATCAGCCTGTCTGGACTGCACATGCTAATCTGGGACGACGCTTTACACAAATGCATAAAGCCCAGTTTTCTCAGAACGAGGCTCATTTCTTCATCGGTTTCCAATAGACCAAACAATGCAACCATGTGTTAATACTTTTTGCTAGATACTCCTTCTGAGAATGTTTCCAACAGCACAGGACTTTCAAAATATCAGCCCCAAATTTCATGAAAAAAACCCAATGCATACAACATATTCTGGGCTCCTCTTGCCTCAAACTTTTCTGTAGCTAAATTTTGTCTGAATTGTTATTATTATGCTCCCGGTAGGGTGGCATATAGCAGTTGGACTGTCAGTCTGTCTGTCCAAAAACTTAAACGTTGGCCATAACTTTGCAATACTGAAGATAGCAACTTGATATTTGGCATGCATGTGTATCTCATGGAGCTGCACATTTTGAGTGGTGAATGGTCAAGGTCAAACAACACAATCCAAGGGAAGTTATAAGCTTTAAAAGGGAGATAATTTCTGAACCTGCCAAATGATATATTGAACTTTTATTTCAAAGCGGCGCAATAGGGGGCATTGTGTTTCTGACAAACACATCTCTTGTTTTGGATATTTTATGGTGATTATGAAGAAAAAATTGTAGCCAAATCAAAATTTCTTTAGCCAACTTTCCTTATTTGTAGCCATTGGCTAATTTGGCGAATGTGAGAGTAAGCCCTGATATTTCCTGTTGCAGACAGTGGTAGACGAGTGGATAGAGAACTACAAGGCCGACCGTGACACCTCTCTCCTAGAGCTGATTCAGTTCTTCATTCAGTGCTCGGGCTGCAAGGGCAAGATCTCACCTTACATGTACTCCAACATGGAACACGCGGAAATCATCAGGAAAATGACCGAAGAGTTTGATGAGGTAACTAGGGGAATTTGCTAAAAAATCCACCGTTTGCGAAAAGTGTTGTCCCTGATTAGCCTTTGTGGAGTGCGCAGGCTAATCTGGACAACACTTTTTGCACATGCATTTAGTCCAGTTTTCCCCAAAAGTGCATTTTTTTACTCCAACATGAAACACGTGGAAATCATCAGCAAAATGACCGAAGAGTTTGACGAGGTAACAGGTTTAACACATAACCACTTAGATAAGCATTTTGACCCATTTGCACTCCCTTAGAAAATCAAATTAAATCAAAGACCTTTCTTAATCGAGTCTAGTTTCAAAAGCTTAGTTTCCAACCTTAAGATGATGATGTGCAGAAAACAGCATAAAACCCGGTTTTATGCTGGTTGCATAGAGCCATTTTCACTTTGCTTCTGACTTAAATTGGAAAGGATTAACCCTTTGAGCGCTGGAACCAGATTTTAAAGGTCTTTGCAAACAGTTTGGATCCTGATGAGACGCCACAGAACGTGGTGTCTCATCAGGATCCAAACTGTTTGCTATCCTGATAGTATGCTTTGAAAAAAAATATAAGAAAATGCTAATTTTAGAAATTCAGCAGACGACATTTTAGCAGACGACAAATTTCCCAGCATGCAAAGGGTTAATTTCCAGCATTCAAGGATTTTAAATAACAAGGCACAAATGTTGAACAATATGAGAAGGTTTTTACAAACACAAGTATCCATCAGTTCATCTTTGAGATTAAAAGTAAAAGAGAAGCATTTATTTTCGAAGCTGTATTTTGGTGGAAAAGCAGCATGTTTAGGTATTAATCACAGGCAGTGATAGCTCTGTGTACAAATTTAAATGACTGCAAGTATTCCAATCTCAATACCAGTTATTTTATGTTAATCAAAAAGCTAGTTTCTCATGTATTAGAGAAATATATTCGTTATCAAAAAGCAACTGCTTATGCAGTTTATTTATTATTAATTTTATTGAGACGGTATTCCATGAAAAAACTATTTTTATACTTAGATAGACCTTATTCAACATAAAAATGAGATCAAATATTCAAATCTTGAAGAAAATCAAGATCACTTTTATTTTTCTGGTTTATAAATTATATTATAGGAAATACTCTCATTATTGAATAACAATCGTTCATCTTTTTGTAATGTTTATTTGAGCTGCATTCTGGGAAAACTAGGCTTAAGGTAAGCATAGCAGTAGAAGTAATTAGCAGTAAACACAGACTTATCAGGGATGACACTTAACGCTTTTATGGTATTTTTCGTGTCAAGACATTCTATTCGAATCGAAAATCCATTTTGGGCGTAAAGTGTTGTCCCTGACTAGCCTGTGTGGACTCTACATGCTAATATGGGACAACACTTTATGCATGTGAATTAACTCCCATTTTCCCAGAGCAATGCTTAAATAAAAATTACAAAATGATGAACAATTTATTATTCAATAATGAGTGTATTTCCTTCAATAGATGAGAAACTAGCTTTCCCTAAAAATAAACATTTTCTGGGCTAATTTGGGACAACACTATGCACATGCATTAAGCCCCCATTTCCTAAAGCAAGCTCATTTCTTGTTCTTGTTTCAGGACAGCGGTGACTACCCTCTCATCATGGCCGGTCCTGCCTACAAGAAGTTCAAGCCCAACTATGTTGAGTTTGTGCAGGTTCTGGTGCGCCAGTGCCAGTACAGCGTCATCTACGACCAGTACATGATGGACAATATCATCTCACTTCTCACAGGACTCACTGACTCACAAGTCAGGGCCTTTAGGCACACCAGCACACTGGCAGGTGGGTATTTGGTGTAGAGGATAATCTTAAGTGAACAAAATCAGCATAAATATTTCAGCAGTCATTTGGTGTCATTGCTGCTGGATATCCCGCTTAATAATTTTCAGTTTTGATGGTGATAAATATCATTGTGTTCATTTATCTATTTTAATATCGGTGATTTGAATCCTAATATACCGGTATCAGGTTCTTTTCAAAATACCAATTCCTTGGGACAAGTTTGGTTGTTTAATCTATGGTTAATATGGGATGTAAATTCCCATGTTAAGTGACAAAATTTTGTATAACATGATTTTACATGTTAATATCATTAAAATTTAGCAGTTGTAATACTAGTTATAGCTCGACTGCATTGACCTGGCGCTAGAGAACTCCATTAGTTCTTATTTAATGCTCTGAGCTATTTTATGAGTACATTCGTACAGCTCAGAGTTCTTATTGCTAAAATTAAATTCAATGTAAAAATATTATGTCGCACGTATGTCTATCAAATCGAGTTCAATCAACCTAATACATTGTTACAAACACAATACCTGTTACAATCGACATCAATTTGCGTGTTGTTTGTTGATAAATGCTCAAAACATAAAGTTGATAAAAAAACGTAATCATACCAAAAGCCGAAGTTTTGAATTAACGATTCGATCAATCGTACGGAGGTTCCGTATATAGTCGGTGTATTACGATTGGTTGATTAGACATGAGATATATCTTTTGGATGCTTGCGGAGCTAGCCGATAGCGTATTTTTTTATTCGGAATATTTGATTCGTCATGCCGCAATGAGTTATGGGTAACTGGCATATAGCAAAAACATACACATTTAAATGAACAGTTGATGTGTTTGAAACTTTGGATTAATATCATTAGTATGCGATCACATCGTATCGCGTAAGTTGTTTTATATGGCGTATTAGTGATATATTCATGATATGTTTTAGTGTTTTTCCCAGGCCATTTTAGCGTGGCGATTTGCCACGCCGCCCTCCCGGATAGCCACTCTGCCCTTTCCAAAGGCAAAACTCGCCACGCGCCCTTATCGATAACATCTATATTGCCTAATGACCAAACTTCTTAGCCGAATCGTATCAGATTATGGCCCCGAAGGCCCAAGGCAGCGAACACGCGCGCGGTTTTGTATTAGTCATGTGCGAATAACCCCGTGTCAATATCAATCGATAATGTCAGTGGCTTTGTTATACAAAGCACACTAATCGTTAACTTGTGTGTTACTTAGTGAGACGTTTGATGGAAACTGATTCTAAAGTAAACCTCGTGGAAAATGTGCATGTAATAAATAATACAGTAATGTCAAAACATTTATTTCCACATGTAATTTAATTTTAAATAAAACACGCTGTATCTTTATCGTATTTTAGATAAGTACTTATTGAAACAATTATTGTACCATATACTGATTAAACAAAATGCGAATCGCGAATGTAGTCAGACATAAACAATTTTAAATTGCTATCCGCACCTGTCGCTTACATCATTTGACAAGATGGCGGACATTATAGAAGAGAAATGGACTTTTGTGATTCTCGGCAAAATTGACAAAAAATTACCATGGATATCATACAGTTACGGATTTATGAAATGTCTGTGTTTATTAATGATGGATAATACGTTTTAGATACAAACAACGTATATTTAGTAATCTACACACTGGTCTATGTCACGGAAACGAGTGTAACACTGTTAGCAAATTGGCATTCAGTTAATCGCGAAGTTTTAACATTTGACAAGATTATCATTAGAAAATGAGATAAGACAAACATGGTTTCATTTATATGTAAGTGGATCTGTGTATTATCAGATGCATGTGCATATAGTGCTTTTTTATGTTTGTCATGCTGTACTGAAAGAGCATGGAGCTGAAACTGAATACATTGCAAGGTAAACATATTAATACTAATTAAAGTAAATTAAATACATCAATTACACTTAAGTGTGTTTNGAAATGTGGCCTCTAGAGTGTTTACAAACCAAATGTGAACGGACTGACAGACAGACGGACAAAGACCGATCCCAAAAGCTCACCTGAGGTGAGCTAAAAAGTTAATTTTGAATACTGTTATTGGAGAATATAAACAAGGCATCATACAGATTTTCCACCAATACGCTTACCCTGGTGTATGAGCTGGTAAAAGGCATGTTGCCCATTGGTACCCGGCTCACCCCACACGATGGGCCCAGTCTTGTAGTCCACCGTGGCCCCGCTGCGCGTCACATACTTCCCATTGCTCTCCATGTCACCCTGCTGGAAATATGCTGCAAACCGGTGGAGGTACTGAAAAAAGGTATGTTAGACATGTGAAATATATATTTGAGCAGCGCTCTGGGAAAATAAGACTTAATGCATGTGCGTAAAATGTCGTCCCAGATCATTGTTGTCCCTAGTCATGGACAACACTTTCCACCAGGACTTTTTTTTTTTAGAAGTGACTTTCTTTAAACAAAAAATTCCATAAAAGCGAAAAGTGTTGTCCCTGGTTAGCCTGTGCGGACTGCACAGGCTAATCTGGAAAGACACTTTACGCCCATGCATTAAGCCCCAGAGCGAGGGTCATTTAATGCATAATATCAAGAGAATGTGACTCGAACATCAAAGCAGTACCGGTATTTGGTAGTTCTTCTCTGTGAATCGTGGCCGTTTTATGAAATAGCTGGTTGCTTGCACATACACTCAGATTTTTTGACAATAAAAATCAATAGAAAAAAATCTTGATATTTTTCAAGTGTGCACATTACCTGCCAGAGTGGTCATAAAATAAAAATAAAGAAGTCATTAATCTGTGTTTTGTCTTATGATGTTGATGCTTTTCATTTATAGACAAAATACACATACAATACAATCAAGATGTGACATTACCCTACCCTCTCACCTGATCATATGGGAGCAGTGCCTGGGTCTCAGACCCGAAGAAGTTCACATACCACACCCCCAGCATGGCCAGTATCACTGGAATCTAGAGCAAACATCATGTCAGGAAGATGATATGATTGGCAGGCTTATGTGCGTAAAGTGTCCTCCCAGATTAGCCTGTGCAGTCCACACAGGCTAATCAGGGACGACACTCTCCGCCTAAACTGGTTTTCGCTAAGATGTCATGAGGCTCACTATAAATGAAAAATACAAGCGGCAAGTGTCGTCCCTGATTAGCCGTCAGCATAGGCTAATCTGAGACAACACTTTACGCGCATGTATTGAACCCGTTACCAGAGAGTGTGTCTCATATATATATACATAAATCACAACAATACTTATACGTTCCACTACTTTTAAAATAAGTACGAAGGGTTTGTTTGTGTAAGAACGTCTTCATTGTAACTTCTTTTGTCATATGGACACGACAATGATAAAATTTATAAGCACAAGTTACAGACATCAATATACACATTGTATTACCTTCTTTACTACACACATACTGGATACACATTTTAAACTGTTTACCACGGTGTTGAAAAAAAAAACGGCAAAATTACCCCAGGTTTCGTAGTTTTGATTTGTGTTATTGCCCTTATCAATATTCTTACTGTGCAGAACAAGTAAAATTAAAGTTATTATCATGTATATATATATTTTTTTTTAACAGTCTGTCTTTTTTTTTTCGATCAATATCAAAGGTAATATTATAAGGGTCTAATGGCCTCTGGGAAACAGTTTATAATATTGGCCCCTCTACTTTAGGAAAACAATGTGCCTGTTCCCAAATATCAATGAACTATCTGCAAAATGAAACTAATGGGAAAAACAATTCTTTGTTAAAATCCTTTGATCTGTATTTTAAACACTGAAAGATAAATACTTACTTGATAATAAAATACTTATTAAAATTCAGTAGCAGACATCAGTGTAGATTTTCTAACATTGCGTAAATGAGGGCTTATGTAACAAGTTGTATACATACATTTTGTTCAAGAGGGATGTTCAAGAAATACATACACTTTGTTCAAGAGGGATGTTCAAGAAATACATACATTTTGTTCAAGAGGTGTGTTCAAGAAATACATACATTTTGTTCAAGAGTGGTGTTCAACAAATAAATACATTTTGTTCAAGAGGGATGTTCAAGAAATACATACATTTAGTTCAAGAGGGGTGTTCAAGAAATACATACATTTTGTTCAAGAGGGATGTTCAAGAAATACATACATTTTGTACAAGAGGGGTGTTCAAGAAATACATACATTTGGTTCAAGAGGGGTGTTCAAGAAATACATACATTTTGTTCAAGAGGGGTGTTCAAGAAGTGCTGGTCCATGTAATAACCACCCGCAAGCAGATCTTCAAAATTGTCCATTCCTGCAACACAGGTGCAGTGGTCAGTGATGCAAATATTTAAAACAATACAATGTAAATAAGATCAATCACACTAAAATAATTTAATAATGTAATAAGGGGTAATAAAATATTTTATGGCAAAATTGTAATTTGTTTTTAATATTTATTGAAATAAATCTGCAAACAATAGCAAAGGAGGAGTTTCAAAGGTTAGCCCAAAACCCTGAAAAGTTTTTTGATTCATGTATAAATCCAGCATACCAATGAAGAGTGCGATGGAAAGTCCAATGGCTGACCAAAGAGAGTACCGTCCACCGACCCACTGCCAATAAACAGAACATACAATGATAAACATTGATTGAGCTTCATTCTGGGAAATTGGGCTTTATGCATGTGCGTACAGTGTCGTCCCAGATTAGCCTGGGCAGTCCACACAGGATAATCAGGGACGAAACGTTCCGCTTTTATGGAATTTTGGTTAAAACAAAGTCTCTTCAAAACGAAAATCCAGTCTAGGCGGAAAGTGTCGTTCTTGATTAGCATGTGCGGACTGCACAGGCTTATCTGGGATGATACTTTACCCACATACATTAAGGAAACATTTCCCAGAACAAGGCTCAATTGAAAATCAAGTACCAACAATGGTATGTTGAAAGCAAATCTATCACAATGGATATAACACTTCTTCAGTGTTGTAGAGAGGTTCATGAGTCCTTTTGTTTTGGATTTTTCGTTAGTTTGATCAGTATTTCAGTTGTATAATGATCGTCAGTAACCTACTAGTCCTAGTCCTTTTCCTGGGTAATCTGTTAACCAGCACTAAGTACACATACCAAGGCCAGAAGCTGACAATTATCCTCTTTAAATAAAAACAAGATGGCCATGATGGCCCTGTATCGCTCCACTTTTTTTTATGCGAGAGGCTTTATATAAGCATATGTTCAGTTTTGTGACCCCCGGGGCAGGGTCAAATTTGAGCCCAGGGGAATAATTTGAACAAATTTGGAAGAGGACTATCAGATGTCACTACATACCAAATTTAGTAGCCCTAGGCTCTATAATTATGAACAAGAAGATTTTTAAAGTTTGCACAAAATAGGCTTTATATACATGTAAGCATATGTTCAATTTATTGACCCCTGGGGTGGGGTCAAATTTGACCCCAGAGGCATAATTTGAACAAATTTGAAAGAGGTTTACCACCCCGGGAACATTTGTGATAAGTTTTATCAGAATTGGACTTGTAGTTTAGGAGAAGAAGATGTTTTAAGAAAAAGTTAACGCACGCACGGATGGACGGACGGACGCAGGATGGACACAGGACCATGACATAGGCCCCGCTGGCCTCTGGCCAGTGGAGCTTAAAATAGGGGGACATTTTGCTGCATAAATAAATGAAAGTCATGTGGATAGGCTAAGAATAGGCTGAGGATAGACTGAGAATTGAATCTACTATCCTTCGATATAAGTCTAGCACTCTATCAACTGAGCTCGCTAGTACTGAAGTCTCACAGGACAATTATGGTAGCTGCTCATCCATTCAAACGGGAATTAAACTTATCTGGTGTATGACAGAAGTCAGATATTCTATTTAAATTATTATTTTATTTCTAATCAATTGTTATACTTCAGACCCATTTATAAAATGATCATGCAATATATGTAGGTGTTATGAATGACCACAAGACATAATATCAAATTACAATTTAACATTTCTTGCAACAGATACTTACATCCCAGAATTCAAACATGTTTTCTTCACTGATGCCAAACTCTTTAACCAGTTTCTGCAAGAAAAGAAACATATCACACCCCTGTTTATCATAGAGAACATAATTTTTATTCTTACATGTGTCCATAACCATTTTATGTAAATTAATAATAATAACAAGGATAGACCTCTCGCTTATTTTTTGTTTGTATATGAAAATGTACTCTATTTGTATGCAATGTACTAATCAATTGACCACTCGTCTGTTATACATGTATGCATAACATTTATAAGATGTATTCTTATGGACACTTGTCTATTGTATAAACAATAAACTCTTAATTCTTAACAAAGACAAAATATGTTTATACCAGTTACATTTATCAAAGGAGTATTGTTGAATTATATAAATTTTAAAGCAAATTGTTTTGTTTTTTTTAGATTTTGTAAGGGAAATATGTTGGTACTTACAGTGTTTGTAGACAGTGCAACAAA
Organism: Dreissena rostriformis; assembly: GCA_007657795.1. Taxonomy (NCBI): domain Eukaryota; kingdom Metazoa; phylum Mollusca; class Bivalvia; order Myida; family Dreissenidae; genus Dreissena; species Dreissena rostriformis. The sequence continues at coordinate 29,360 of VMBQ01004794.1, forward strand.
GTGCTTTGCAACTGCACTAACCTGAAATAAAGTGAGTGATAATCAAAGGATTTCTAAAACAAATATTTAAAATCCATAATTTGCAAATGAACAACGACACCAAAGCTGATATAAATATTCATTTACTCAACCCATGATGCAAAAAATGGATGCGAAAATAACACCAAATAATGAAAATAGTAACACTTGAGCTCTATTCATTAAACAAAAGCAGAACATATTCAATTTTGCTAATTAAGTCCTTAAGTGTGTACAGACAAATTAAGATATGGAATAATCGCATTAACAAACAAGATCCTGCATTCATTAAATGCAGATGCTGTCGGTGGAAGCCTTGTCTGTATGGATTTATTTGCCCATTTTGAATAAGTCAAAAACTAGGTCAGTATCAAGGTCAGAATGAGTTCAGATGATTTCAGCATGTTGAGCTTTGAGTGGAAGTATCAAAGCTTTTAATATTGATGTAAAGCGAGCTGTCGATATATGTTTACCAAGAATTTGACTTTCTAAATAAGTGCAAAGGATCATTGTCAAGGTCAAAATAAGTTCAGGTGCTGCGGGCATGTCGATAGTGCTCAAAGACATCATCCATGCAAGTATCATAGCTTTAATGAAGCATTATTGATGTTAACCCTTTGCATGCTGGGAAATTTGTCGTCTGCTAAAATGTTGTCTGCTAAATTTCTAAAATTAGCATTTTCTTTGATTTTTTTTCTAAGACCACTATCAGAATAGCAAACAGTTTGGATCCTGATGAGACGCCACGTTCTGTGGCGTCTCATCTGGATCCAAACTGTTTGCAAAGGCCTTCAAAATCTGGTTCCAGCGCTCAAAGGGTTAAACAAAACACCTCATTCTGGGTTAACCAAGAATGCGGACACTCTGAATTAGTCCAAATGTAGGTCAATGACAGGGTTCAAATAAAGTCAGATTATGTGGGCGTCTTGACAGTGTTCAAAGATATTCTCCATGCAAGTATTGAAACTTTGTAGGAAGCATTATTGATGTTACATGAAACATGTTATTTTGGATTAAACTGGTACAGATGGACGGAAGAACGATTGATGTAATAGTCTGGCAAATAAACCAAATGTTCCAACGGGCAGGTCAATCACTTTATGCCTCCTGGCATCAGTAGATGTGAGAGAACAGAAATACATTTAAGCCTTGCTCAATGAAAAGAAAGTTTAATGCATGTGCGTAAAGTGTCATCCCAGATTAGCCTGTGGTGTCTNCCCCTTTTAGTCCCAAGCGATAATCTAGCTCTAACTGTATGTTGACTTCCCTGTTGATTTAGTTTATAAATTAACGCCAAGATGATTAATGGCACTTTTTCCTGTATTCCCCAGATAGGAGATGTGCGGCTGTGCTGCCTGAAGGCCCTCTACCCGCTGTATGACACGTCAGATCTCTGCCATAAACTGGAGTACTTCACCAACAGGTTCAAGGTAGGGGCTTCTATTGTGAATATTTAGAAGCGATTCAAGGTATGCTGCGTTTCCACTATCATTACTGGGGCCATAATTGAAATTGTGGTTTGTATTGTGAACTGATTGTGTTGATCTTATCAGTATTAAAAGATCTTGAAGTCAATCTTGTCAATCGTTGAAAATTTGAAATGGTTGCAAAAAATTATATGATTAACTTGATGATCTGTTTGAATTGACCTGTATAGAAAATTTGATGGTCATGCATAGCGGTTATAAATAATAAACGTACACACAATTTGACAGTTAATTTCACCAAAATCATTTTGCAAATTTCAATTACTGCAAATATTTCTTTTAATGAAGAAAAGCTTAAATGGCAAGCGTTTAAGAAATCAGAGCCTTAACTCTTTACCTTTCAGATACACATTGTTTGTTGCCCAAATTAAATTAAAGACCTTTCTAAATAGATTCAACTTTTTAAGGCTTCATTTTCAACCCTAAGATACTGATGAGCAGAAAACAGCATTAAACCTGAACAGACTACGAGTGAATCGCAGACTGGTCTGGTTTTATGCTGGTTGCATATAGCCATTTTCACTTTGCGTTTGAGTGGGAATGTGTTAGTGTATTGTTTTATGTGGTTTGCAGGATCGCATTGTTGAGATGACACTGGATAAGGAGATGGAAGTGGCTGTACAAGGAGTCCGTCTGGTCATCAGTATACTCAAGTATGTCGCAAATATTTTTTATCAATCGTTTGTTTTGACCAAATAATTCTTAGACTTTAGTATAAGAATAATGTTCTTGAAATTTGAATTTTCATGAATTCCTTTAATTTAAGTCAAACTTGGAAATTAACCTCGTCTTTTAAATAATTCTTCATGTAGAATGTTTGTTAATGACATAATCACCAGTGGAAGCCTGTATATATTCATAAGCTGGATGTGTTTTTCTTGGTTCTAAGCCTATTCTTTATTCTGGGGCTAAGAAAGGATTGGTGAATATGGGCCTAGATGTGCACTTTTTTTGAAAACCACATCTCGAACATTCAAAGTCATGCAATTCGAATTATTATGTTTGATATGATGTGTGACTTTGAACAGCTTTAAAATGTGTCTGCTTGGTTTTTACCCACGGATTAGTGTGTGTGTGTTTTGTGTTCAGATGAAACAATGAAAAACAGGGGTTTTAATCTGATTTTGGGGGAAAGGGCCTGGCCTTTTTTGAGGGAGAAAAAATCGTGCGAAACGCCTGATTTTGGGGGAAGATAAGTAAGTCTTAAATAATCAATTTAACATATTATACTACTTTAAAACAAATTCAAGGCAACAGATGATTTAATTATGCAATATTTTTCCACCCTGGATCAGAAATTATATAATNCCCCCCCCCCCCGCCAAAAAAATTTTTTTTTTTAGATTTGCAGGATCGGGGAAAATTTCTGTCAGAGGGGAAAAAACTTCAAGGGGAAAGGGCCGATATTCTGCGGGTCTTTATGAAGGGAAAAAAACTGAAAAAGGATCAGTTATTTTCCACTATAAGTTTACACTTTTGTAAAAATATAACTTAATTTCCATTTCATCATACTGCTTAGAGGGGATGTCTTGATTAATTTGCTCACAATACGTTTTAGGAAGGTCATATGAATCCATCTAAGACATACTCCATGTATATGTTATAGATTTTATAGTGAGAGATTTGATAATCTGTTCATTCATTACGGTTGTGTTGTGTTCTGTTTGCAGTAGTTTTGGTGATGCTGTGCTCAGTGACAAGGACTGTGAGAACGTGTATGAGCTGGTGTATTCATCACACAGGCAGGTGAGTCACTACAGAGTTTTAAAAATAGTGTAAAAAAACGTTTTGTCACATAACCATGACACTATCACACATAGTTGTAATTCTGATACCTGCACCTTTTTGATAAAAACGCCATCTTATCTGTTCAGAAAAGACTGACTGATTGTTCAGGAGGGGGGTATACTGGTTGCTGTTGTCCATTCAGACGTCAGATTTCTTGTTTCGATGGGAAGAACAGTGCTCAAAAGCCATAACTCATGCTTTTCGTAATTTAACAGTTATTGCCCTTTTGAATTTCATGCTGAAATTTTGTCCAGGGCATATCTCGACAAAAATATGAGGTATCAAGGTTAAACGTCATAGGTATGAATAAGCATGAATTGTTGGGAAACCAGCTTTGAAAACTTATTATTAGGGAGGGGTCATTAATTAGGGATATGCGGTAACTGTAAATCCTATGGAGGGGTCATAAATTAGGGATATGGGGTAACTGTAAATCCTATGGAGGGGTCATAAATTAGGGATATGCGGTAACTGTTAATCCTATGGAGGGGTCATAAATTAGGGTTATGCGGTAACTGTAAATCCTATGGAGGGGTCATAAATTAGGGTTATGCGGTAACTGTAAATCCTATTGAGGGGTCATAAATTAGGGATATGCGGTAACTGTAAATCCTATGGAGGGGTCATAAATTAGGGATATGCGGTAACTGTAAATCCAACGGAGGGGTCATAAATTAGGGATATGCCGTAACTGTAAATCCCACTAGGTTCCAGATGCTGATGAGGAGTTCCTATATACCAAGCTTGTCAAACACGACAAGGACTTTTTCTGATATGTGGGAATCATATCTTGCAGGTTGCACTAGCATGAAAGTTTCCGTATTATTAACACAAATTGGGGAATACATATGAGGGAGAAGTCATTAATATCACCAGAGCTCCAGATAAGAGGCGTATTTGCGTATTTACGCATTGGAAAAATAAAAAACGCATTAAAAATCGGCACAGTATGTAACAAAACGCAATACAAATCTTGGTACGTATTTTAAATCGATTCAAGTGCGTAACCCGTTTAGCCAATAATTCAGTTGAGTTTTTAGTGTAAGTTCACCTTTGAATCAAATGTAAGTCAATCAAAATAAGCTTGTAATAAAAATGGTGGCCATGATCATGTTTGTGGATAAAAAAAGGACATTTAAAGCGACCAGAGGCTCCTGCCGGAATATTTTAAAGAAAGTCTGTTCATATCATCATTTTAAATTCATTCTGTTTGCATTTAATAATATAAATTATAAATAATAATATTTCAAGATTAAAAACGCCATGTACTTTGTCAGTGTTCTATAGAATGGAAAATAACCCTTAATATTCCTTAATACCCTTTATGGCTGAAACAAAGTGGTATAATACGCTTTAACAATAATATCAGGGAGTAAAATACCCTTAAGACTAAATCCTTATCTGGAGCTCTGAATACCATTGTGTGTTTTTTTTCACCATGTTGGAAAAAATCGCCGGGGCTCTTTGATTTGGGAGTAATCACGTCGTTTGACAAAATTAGGAAATTGTTGCTTTTTTTTAGCTTTCAAATACTTTGAATAGGGAATGAAAGTATTTTCAATTTTATAATTACTAAGTTTCAACTTATATAGCTGAGTAGGGATATTAACTAAATGTTGCGATTTATTGTAAACTAAATTTAAAACAAGGGGGGTTGGGGTGCTTTAATTGGGATTTAGGTGAAATTCGGCCTCGAATTTGAAAAAAAAAACACTGTATAATACCGTACCGCTTTGTAACCCTCTAGGTTGCCCAGGCAGCGGGTGAGTTCCTGAATGCCAAGCTGTTCAAGCAAGACGAGGAGACCCAGGCCCAGAGCCTGGGGGCCAGGACTGCCAGTGGCAAGAAGAGGAGTCCCAACACACCCCTCATACGTGATCTAGTGCAGTTCTTCATAGAGAGTGAGGTGAGGTGCAAGTCTTTCAACTTGCACATGCCAGGAATAAATTTAGCCACGTTCTCGGAAAACTGGGCTTAATAACTCAAGTATTGTCAACATATTGTTGCATTTTTTGGTCCATTACAAAAATTGACCACTGAAGAAATGAGCCTTGTTCTGGGAAAACTGGGCTTAATGCATTTGCGTAAAGTGTCGTCCCAGATAAGCCTCTGACACTTTTCGCCTTAATTTTTCATTTAAAGGAAGTATCTTCTTAGCGAAAAATCCATTTTAGGCGGAATGTGTCGTCCCTGATAAGCCTGTGCAAACTGCACAGGCTTATCTGGGACAACACTTTACGCACATTCCTTAAGCCCAGTTTACCCAGAGAGAGACTCAAATTAACCTGTATAAAGGATTTCAATTAATCCTTATGTGATCGCCTTTTGTCGATTATGCCATCCTTCCAAAGTTTGAGGGTTTGTTCCCCGGCCCGGCCACATAACTTGTGTGGTGATTGGTGATGAAATCCATTCTACGGCCATCTACCTCTGATTTATGTAGGGCAATCGTCAGTTACTGGCATAAGTATGCGCACAAAGGACTGGTAAACCAGCTAGCCCAGGAAAAGTGTGGGTTGGTTTACTGACCAACGTGATATGACTGAAAAACTGTTGGAAATTGCAAAAAGAAAAGAACTTAACACAAAAAAAACAAGGGCTGTTCTAATGATCACTCACATATCTGATTTATATCATATTTCATTTTTAGCCACATATCGGAATCCACACTGATGGAATGTACAAATACATATGAGCCCTGCTCTGGGAATACAGAACTTAATGCATGTGCTTAAAGAGTTATCGCAGATTAGCCTCTGCAGTCCACACAGGCTAATCTGGGATGAGATAAGCCTGTGCAATCGACACAGGCTAATCTGGGACAACACTTTCCGACTCGAATGGATTTTTGTTAAGAAGAGACTTCCTTTAACCGAAAAATTCCATGAATGCGGAGAGTGTCGTACCAGATTAGCCTATGCGGACTGCACAGGCTAATCTGGGTCGACACTTTACGCCAGGCATTAAGCCCCATTTTCGCAGAGCAAGGCTCATATCCATGATCATTGTTTCACTACTTTCTTGTAGTTACATGAGCACGGTGCGTACCTGGTGGACTCCCTCTGGGAGATCAATCCCATGACCAAGGACTGGGAGTGTATGACAGACCTGCTGTTGGAAGAGCCCGGCAGGGGAGAGGAGGGTGAGTGGTCTCTGAGAGAACTGAGCTTAATGCTTGTGCGGAAAGTGTCGTACCAGATTAGACTGTGCAGTCTGCACAGGCTGATCTGGGACGACATTTAACGCACATGCATGAAGCCCAGATTTCCCAGAACTAGGCCCCTGGGTAAACCCTTTTCTGCTAAGAAGCAAAGTGAAAACGGCTGTATGCAACCATTATAAAACACAAACAGCCTGCGACTTACTCACAGTCTGTTCAGGTTTTATGTTGTTTGCTGCGCATCAGTTTCTAAGGGTTGGAAATGAAGACTTTAAAATAAAACTTTAATCTAGTAAGAAAGGTATTAAATTTAATTTAACTATATCCTTCATTCGAAACTACGAAAAACTAAACTTTTAATAGTGTTTAGGTTACAATTCCTTTCAGGGCTTACTCTGCCATTTGCCATATTAGCCAATGGCTACAAATTGACACATTTGGCTAAAGGAATTTCTAATTGGCTAAAACATTTTATTCATGAAAAAAACATCAAATAGCCACAATGACAAGATTTTTGCAACAGCAAGGCAAATTTGGCTCAAGAAAATTGTGAACTAGGGGAAGAAGATGGTACAATATTTAAGAAGATGGTACATTATTTGTATTAACCCTTTGAGCGCTGGAACCGGATTTTAAAGGCCTTTGCAAACAGTTTGGATCCAGATGAGACGCCACAGAACGTGGCGTCTCATCAGGATCCAAACTGTTTGCTATTCTGATAGTGGTCTATGAAAAAAAGGGGAGAAAATGATGATCTAAGAAATTCAGCAGACGACATTTTAGCAGATGACAAATTTCCCAGCATGCAAAGGGTTAATTAATGATAGCCTTTTGATGATTGTTTATTAAATGTCTCTTCCAGCCCTGGATGACCGACAGGAGGCTAGTCTCATAGAGATCATGGTGTGCTGTGTGAAACAGGCAGCCACAGGGGAATCACCCGTTGGCAGGAGTGCAGCCAAACAAAAGGTACAGAAATGTGCAGAATTTTGTTAAATTATTCTATGCTTAGAGTTGTGCATCAAACCATGCATAATTGACAAGGAAGACAATGTCTGTTTATGAAAATGTTTACAGGGCAACAGATAAGGATCGTTTTATCAATTTTATGATTTGTATTTGACAGAAAACAAATTGAAATAAAAATCAATCATACAGAAAACGATCATGAAAATGGAAAGACAAATTGCCATTGATTGTTTATCCTTTTAGTTGTACCGTTTCCCTCTGTACCGCTTTCGATTTGAACTAGTATATTGTGACCTTTAGTGCGGCTGTTATATTTGAAGTAAGATTATAGAGACAGCGTTGCGGGCCGGTGTCTATATAAAAAAATAACTTATGTCGTGAAAAGTTTGGGTAAGTTTTGGGTGCTAAACGCAGACGGGTTATGGAACTTTCATTAATTTTGTGAGCGTTCAATATTTTACAATTCGTAACGGGACCCGAAATGTCGGGAAAAGACGCTGTGAAGAGTATACTCTCAGATTTAACGCACGTGGTGACAGTGTCTGATATTTAGCTCATAACACCGGGGCAATTCCGTGTCTGAAAAACAAATAAAATCGTTGAAAAATAATTTCTACAGGCTTGTTGTTGAGGGAGAGGGTTCGAAAATGTGGCTTTGAAACAAAATAACTCATTATCATCCATGTTTTGTCAATAGACAATTTATTAATAGTTACCAACAATCATTGACAATACAAATTTATAATGACTTTATTAATTGAATTAAAAATTGCTGAGAATTATCAATGCCCAAAATACAGAGCTCATCTCATCTCAAGAAATGTAGGTAAGTTTTTATCAAACGGTGAAAACTAATTGACAAATAGTTTTTAGGGAAAAAAACTATTTGTTACAAAAAATTTATAGTGAAAACTAATTGAAATGAAATCTTATCCGTTGCCCTGTGTTTATGAAGAATTTTTATCTGCTCTGTTTGTATATTTAGAAAAAAACATATTAATTCAAATCAATGTTTTCTTGAATTTTTTTATTTCGGTTAAAACCAAAATGTTTTTTTTTTTGTTTGTTTATCTTCTCATTATATATACAATGTGTAAGAATTAAGTAAAGAGGGTAAGCTGTATATATATGATTTATTGTTTGTTGACAAATATGAGAGGATAAGTTGTTCAAATTGAACCTTAACCCTTTGAGCGCTGGAACCAGAATTTGAAGACCTTTGCAAACAGTTTGGATCCAGATGAGACGCCATAGAACGTGGCGTCTAATCAGGATCCAAACTGTTTGCTATTCTGATAGTTTTTTTGTTTTTTTTTTAAATCGAAGAAAATGCTAATTTTAGAAATTTAGCAGACAACATTTTAGCAGACGACAAATTTCCCAGCATGCAAAGGGTTAACTGACAAGATATTGTACTATGATTGTGAAAACTATGTATTTAAAGTATGCATCATGTTCACTTCATCGATGTACGTTAATGATTCGTATAAACTCAATACAAATATCTGAATTCATCCAATTGTAAAACTAAATGATATATTTAAAGGTGTATATAAAGAACATAGTGTAAGGCATATACTAAAATATAGGTTTGGAATTATTTTTTTGTACAGAGACAAAAAATTGTTTTTTTTGTCTTTATTATTTGAGCAGCGCTCTGAGAAAACCAGGGTAAGCGCATGTGCGTAAAGTGTTCAGTGTCGTCCTGATAAGCCTGTGCGACACTGCGCATGTGCGTAAAGTGTTCAGTGTCGTCCTGATTAGCCTGTGCAACACTTTCCTTTTTTTATTTAATTGTTTGTTTATAGGAATTCTCTTCTTAACAATAATGCAGTCTAGGCAGAAAGTGTCGTCCCTCATCAGCCTGCGTGTACTGCACAGGCTAGTCTGGGACGACACTTTAACACACATGCATATGCTAAGTTTTCCTAGAGTGTGGCTCATTTCGTGATTATTTGCGTATAGTGTTAGGATGAAACCCATTCAACATTTATCATTTCTGCTTCCAAAAGGCCTGCTCCCCCTCCCAAATGGTTGTTAATACCACAACCCAGTAACGTACTGTGTCATGTTTTTTGCGACCATGTGTAACATGCATCTGTTTTTTAATGCAAAATGGAGAAAAAAAGGTTCATACATACCATTAGCCGCTACTAGTTATTATCCCCCGCCTAAGGCGGAGGGATATTTTTTTGACGTTGTCCGTCCGTCCGGCACTTTTGTGTCTGGAGCCATATCTTGGAAGTGCTTTNTGCGATCACATCGTATCACGTAAGTTGTTTTAAATGGTGTATTAGTGATATATTCATGATACGTTTGTTGTTATTTATGCCAAAAAATAGTTTATGTTGCTAATTTTACCAATAAACTAGCGCCCGTAATCCAGGCGCTAAAATTTCCATTAAGAATCGTGTAATCAATTGCAACTTCCAACGACCCGGAGGGTCAATATAGCTGAGAGTTGGATTATTGCAACTAAGAACTCCATTAGTATCATACGCTTTGATTTTGTTTATTTGCTTTCGGTTTTGTTAGTGCATGTTTTGAATGAGTTAAAAAGTGCCAGGTTAATATTGGCAAGCTATAGTTATTAGTAATCATTTCATCTCATCTTCGCCTGTGGTCAATGTAATATCTTTCATGAGTTTTTCCTCATTTGAATATTTTACTATGCAAAACTTTCTCATTAAATGGCAATGAAAAAGCATTTTAAAAAAAATCTCGCCATTGCAGCAATGAAGCTGATGACAGCCCTGGTGGACGTGGCCCTAAACCTGAGCATCAACCTGGACAACACGCAGCGTCAGTACGAGTCAGAGAGACAGAAGACGAAGAACAAGCAGGCGACAGACCGGCTCAACCTGCTGATGAGCAAGAGGCAGGAGCTGGAGGAGAACCAGGCAGAGATCAGGAACATGCTCACCTATATCTTCAAGGGGGTCTTCGTACACAGATATAGGTAGGGAGAGATCAGGAACATGCTCACCTATATCTTCAAGGGGGTCTTCGTGCACAGATACAGGTAGGGAGAGATAAGGAACATGCTCACCTATATCTTCAAGGGGGTCTTCGTGCACAGATACAGGTACATGGTTTTCATAGCTGTTACAGTGGGGTTCTTTTGGTCCATATTTAGGCTGATATTCCACCCCATTCCCAATGTCAAAAAGTAAATATTTCCCAAATGACAGCCTAAAATTCCCAATGTAAGATTTTCATTTTTTTTTTTTTTTTATTAAANGGGTCTTCGTACACAGATACAGGTAGGGAGAGATCAGGAACATGCTCACCTATATCTTGAAGGGGGTCTTCGTACACAGATACAGGTAAAAAATATAATTCACCAATGTTCCAATTTTTAGTCAAAACAACAAGATTTTTTCCAATCCAAAGGGACTGGCCCCATTCCCAAAATGGTGACAAAAAACACTGGGTAGATGGTTTTGATAGCTGTTTCCCAGTGCACCTCAGGCAACCCTTGCATCAAAGCAGAAAGGTGTTTAAGACACAAACTTGTCTGACTCAGTACTCCTACACTTTAAAGTTAAATGATCTTCCTTATAAAAATTCAATACATGTCGGTTTCAAAATTGCATCATATAAAACTTACTTTGATTTCTAAAAATCAATTTTCTTCTGAAACAGAAATACCCCCTGTTTCATGCTAAATTATACATATTTTGTTCAGGGACACCCAAGCTGAGATTCGGTCTATTTGTATGAAGGAGATTGGGGTCTGGATGAAGAAGTACCCCAACATGTTCCTTGATGACGGCTACCTCAAATATGTGGGCTGGACGCTGTATGACAAGGTGCAGGATTTGTAGACTTTTACAAGAAATTGCAGGTTGCTAATGAAATGGTGGTATGTCCAGGTTAGATATTAAGTTAAGGGATTTTCAAGTGGCAATACTTGAAGAAATGATATAAAACAGTAAACATTTAGTTATTGGTCTTTGTGATAGTTTGTCCCGCTACGTGTTAATTGATTATTCAATAACTTAGAATATGACAATAAATCTGATAATGACCCTCAATAAAACTAATCAATTTTATCCCACTTTTACAGTGAATTCGGTTGATTAAAGCCCCGTTGATTAAATTTCTGCTATAATACACCGCACGAAATGACGTTATTTTTTAGACAAAATGACGTCATAAATCCAGCGAAATTATCCAGTAAACAAATTTTGTTTAAATAAAATGGTTTACTGAAGTGGGATAAATAGAATAATAGGTTAGTGTTGATTATAGATCAGGTTTATCATGCTCGGNATCTTAATACAGTACGATCAGATCACAATTAAATCCCAGAGTGAAGTCCGAGACAACAAACACTTTTTAATGAATCATATCTCATAAATAGATTTGGAATGTATTTTTATCGAAAAAACACGTCAGTACCTATTTTTAAACGGAATTCCGCTAGATAGGGTGTATGATTGGTTTCCTCGAAGTGACGTGTTTTCTCGATAAAAATATGTTTTTTACTAAAAGCTGGGATTGCCCAGGATCATTGGGGATAAATGAAGGTATCAAACTCGACATTAACACAAAGTTACATTAAAATTATTAGTTATTTATCTATTTTAAATTACTTTAATTTGTTTGATAGATAAGAAGTTTTTTGACCATTTTTTTACGCAATTCAATTAGCAAAACTAATATTATTAAGGTCAATCCCGGCTTTTAGTATAAAACTTAAAGGGAGTTAACCCTGTACAATTGTACAACTACCGTTACCTACCGTAACACGTTATTTTGCAACATTTAAGATTTACTTACAAAAGAAATAGCATGTCTTGTTTACATTGTAACACGACAATTACAGAATATATAATACTAGTCTTAAGCAGATGAATATTGAATTCATGATCATTAGTAAGGCAAGCTAATAAGAATGATTGAATCATAATTGCGCGTCTCCACGCACAAGAAAATACAAGTTGAATGATAAATGTAAATGTTTTGATAATACTTGGGTCAGGGCACATGAAAGATTTGTCAGGGCTAGTAGGTTCTGCATTTACTAGCCCAAATGGGCTAGTTGAAAAAAAAGTTAGTGTCGAGGCCTGGGTTGTTCCATCTTTCTGTGACAATAGTCATTTGCTCATAAGAACAAACACTAGCACATTCCGTGTGCACTGTTAAATCACTTTCCCTGTGTTGTTTCAACAGTAACTGTTCTTTACTGAATAAATCTAATATTTAACAAGTTAGAGTCAGTAAATGGGCCAGTACTTTCGTTTTGGAAACGCAACAAACCCCATCAACCAGTTCATCTTAAGTTAAATACTACCGCAGATGTCCACGGAACAAAACATGGAGTTTATAATGTCATTAACTATGCCCTTTGCAATTGTTTCGCCATCGGATTTAGATTTATTGACAATGACAAAGGAATCTATACGTTTTTTGTGTGTTTTTTGTTGTTGTTTTTTGGTGGAATTTTCGTCTGCCTCGATACGCCATTTTGTTTGACTCGCATGTGTTATCGCGTGTGTGTGTGTGTCTTCATTATCGCATGCAAATAAAACCCATTTTATATATAGATGGTGACGTCACTACGTTATTGTCAGTTAGACCGGTGTGTACAAAATGAATAAAACCAGCGCTTGTCGATTAAGACTCGGATCAAAACGGCCAAAACAAAACGGTATATTTCATTACGCATAGAAGGAAGCTCGAATTGGGTATCGGCGATTTGTTTTGCGTATCGGTACGCACAGATTTTGAAAAAAATTGCGTATCCACCGATTTTTTATTGCGTATTTACGCAAATACGCAGCTTATCTGTAGCTCTGTGTTGATTATAGATCAGGTTTATCATGCTGGCACGAAAACGAAAAAGCACTCGCCAAGGCTCGTGCTTTTTGTTTTCTAAGCCTCGCATGATAAACCTGATCTATAATCAACACTTACCTATTATTCTCTATGTAGTACAAACATGGTCTGCAATACAGGCTTCATTGGTTTCAGTTTTGCTCTCTGACCTGTATGTCACTTAAGTTCATGAATAAATATTTATAACTGATAGATGAAGGCCGCTTATATTTCGGACGCTTGTATTCAACTCAAAGTATATTTTAAAATATGATTTTGGTTACAATTATTTTTAAAATCTTTTGAAATTGGCAGGGCCCTCAATCTGTCAAATCCACGGCCGAAATTCGGCCGCATTCCCCCCCCCCCCCCCACNCAGCTTACGTTTTTTATAAGGATACAAAATGCCTACTTATAGTTCTTAACGTAATTGAAATATTTATATACATATAGCTGGAGAACAGTATGCTGTGATTCGGGCGACGGAAGGAACCGAATTTGTTAAGGACCTATCCGAAAATAACATCCGAAATGTATCGATTTAGTTTGTGCAAAACTATTTATTTCCGGTAGTTTGCGTAACAACAATACACATGCCTTTTTGGTAAATATAATTTAAACGATTGTATGAACCAACCTTTGCATATCTTTAAAAACAAAACGTTCAAGCCAACATTATAAACGGTTCAGTTTTGCGCGTAACTGTCAAAATTCATAGCGGCCATGTTTGCACTGTTTGATTAATCTAAGTGCTGTCTATTCGGTACGCTTTCCGGTTTAGTTAATCGATAACATGGCCAAACAGAACACTTTCAAAAGTGACATATTTGGACCAAAATAATACAATAACGATAATCAATTTAGTATTTGTGGAATTGTTTGATGTAAAATGAAGTAAAAGTGAATAGAGTGCAATGTGACCAAGTACCATAGGTTAATCCTAGTTAGTGCACATTGTGCCTGTGACTGATTAATACATACATATTTACACTAGCTAAGCCTTTTTATTGATTGATTAAAAAAATTAATAGAATAAGATGTACTTGAGTCAACACATTGCCCTGTGTTTGATTAATACTGATAAACACATACTTCAGTGCACACAATGCTTTGTAATTGATTAATTGGGCACTTCAGTGTCTTGTGATTAATTAATCAAGCACTTCAGTGCACACAGTGTCATGTGAATAATTAGGCAATCACTGCAGTGTCTTGCGATGGATAAATCAAGCATTTGAGTGCATTGTAACTGATTTACAATTATACTTAAGCACATACTGTGTTTCAATGAGAATTCAATTATGTACTTCTTCGCACACTTTAACAATTAAAAATGAGTGCTTCATTGAAATGAGATTATTAAATAAATAGGTAACGGTAATTGCAGGACACTGATTAATGATCCAATATGGTCATGCAGTACACAGCCTATATCGAGTGATTATGCTCAGGCAATGGATTTGAACTTAAGTGTCGAGCTAATTTTAGCTAAATAGTGAAACCTAGTAGTATATAGAGTAATAATAACTCAATAAAAGAACTTCATGACACATAGTGCCTTGTTATCTGCTTTATAGCTCAATAGATGCATTTGAGGCATGTGTTTGATTAATAATTCAATAATGAACATCACAGCGTTTTGCTCAAGAATGCAATCAAAGATTCTTAAATCAGTGCATACTGATCCTGTAGGCTTTTTACATGTATTAATAAATCATTAATGCAAGCACAGTATTTATGTGAAAATTGTGTTAAATAAATTACAACTATAAAATTATAAGTTTAATGCCTTATGATATAATAAAAACAACAAGAGATGTGGTTGTCAGAAACACAATGCCCCTTACTGCGCCGCTTTGAAAAAAAAAAAAAAAAAAAAATGANGCAAACTAACGCCAAGGATTACACAAAAAAGAGCAATATCCCTTATTTCCATTGTGGTCCTTAAAGGATGACCTTGACCTTTCACCACTTAAAATGTGCAGCTTCACGAGATACACATGCATGCCAAATATCAAGTTGATATCTTCAATATTGCAAAATTTATGACCAATGTTAAAGTTTTTGGACGGACACACGGACAGACGGACGGACTGACAGTTCAACTGCTGTATGCCACCCTACCGGGGGCATAATTAAAACAAGACTATTGCCAAGCAATAACAGTCCCCTACCGGTAGCAATTTTATAGTCTATTTGTTGCCATAGCAACCACAATTCTTGACGTAGGAACAAAATAAAATGACGTGCATAATCTCCATATTGCCATCTATCCATGTTTCAAGTTTCATGAAAAAATATGAAGAACTTTAAAAGTTATCGCAGGATCCACATTTTTCAGCAATATTTCTGGTCTATTTGTTGCCAAAGCAACCAAAATTTTTGATGTAGGAACAAAATGAAATGACGTGCATAATGTCCATATTGCCATGTATCCATGTTTCATGAAAAATATGAAGAACTTTTAAAGTTATCGCAGGATCCAGAAAATTGTTACAGACTGACTGACAGACTGACAAACCATAAGTCCCCTCGGGTGAAACCGGTAGGGGACTAAACCATAAGTCCCCTCTGGTGAAACCGGTAGGGGACTTATAAATATTGTGGACTTTTTACACAATACAGTCTACTAGCAGTGTGCAGTCATTTCGGCAACTTAAAAATGTGTGAAATATTTCGGTTATCTTATCTGTAGAAACAACAAGTAAAAAAAGACAACTTATAAACCTGACACTGAACAAGTAACTAATTGCAGTAGTAGAACATACAATACCCAGTGAATGTCACTTAGTTCACACATTTTACACAAGGTATATTATATTTGAAGGAATAGGAATGAAGTAACAAGACAAAAGTTTCAATATTTTATTTTACATGAACAATTGCATCTTCAGACGTACATAATAGCACAAAAAAAATCTCAAATGGATAAAATCAAAATGAAGAACAAAGTAATATCATTTTTATGAATTCATTACGATAACATCATCTCAAACTGCAACAATACCATACTTGTTTATAGATAAATGGCTAACATTTGTCACTTAGTGTGTAACACTTTAAAAATAGTAACAACTATATCAAACATGAATTGACATAACACCAAACATGTAATGCCCCCAAAGATCTTTTGACAATTATATATTTTTATACTATTTCATCAGTATAAATTAAATTTCTGATTAGTTACATTTATTCTCTATAATTAATAGCCTAGCATTTTTTATGACTTAATATTAATAAATGATCTAAACAACCCAATAACCCTGGTCATAAAGTTGCAGTCCTTTGACCCAAAAGCACAGTCTATGCTCTCACTGGCCATTGAGTTTATTCATCATTAGCATGCTCACACCACAGTCAATGCTGTTTCTTCAGAAGGCAGCATCTTCAGCATTCTGACATCCCAATTTTTCTATTCATTCAGTTTATGCCCAGCGGACTGCAAGTTAATCAGCATGCTTTTGCTGTGTCCATTGGGCCTGTAACTTTCATATCATCACCCCAGTCTGTGCTCTAACTGTTCAATGAGTCTGTTACACACGGCATCATGTTGACACCACGGTCCATACTGCTACTGTCCATTGAGTCTGTTGCACGCGTATCATCACCATGTCAACATCCCAGTCCGTGCTGTTACAGTTAAACGAGTCTGTAACATGCGCACTATCACCATGTGGACACCACAGTCCGTGCTGCTACTGATCATGGAGCCTGTTCCATGCCGATTGCAGCATCATCAGCATGCTAACATGAAGGTAGGGGAGACAATTGTGGAGCTGGGGAAGAGTTGGGGGCCCTGCAATGAAACAGAAAATAACATATTTGTTGTTTTTTTAATTCTGGGTATACATTTTTTCCCCCTTGAAATGTGGAATTTGGAGTAAAGGAAGTAATAATGCTGTACAACATTCAATAAGAAACAAAATATGCAATAAACATATAATTTAGACAGTGATTTTTAAAGGCCAATTTGTGGCGGAATATCAGCTCTATTCCCCACCTCAAAAGGCTTTTTATGTGCACCAGTCTATACTGGGGGACATAATGTTTTTGCCCTGTCTGTTTGTTGGTTTGTTTGTTTGTTGGTTTGTATGCACAAACATGGAAATAGTGTTTTACAAACACATCTTGTTCCCCTTATAATAACCTTACAATCCCCCCTCAATGTAAGCTTAATTTTGAAAATAAAAATTTTGACGAACATTTACCTATTTATAGACAATTTTTTGTAAATAATGCCAGTATTTTTAATCAATCTTATTTAACATTTGTAGCAAGAATTTGATTAATATTTTATAACAAAGTATAATATAAACATGAAATCATGCTTATATGAAAACATTAAGTTCCCATTCGTATTAAAATTCCCTATTCAAAGGGCCCTGGCACCTTTCTCCAGTAGGTGAATGCTGCATCCAATAAACCCATATGCCCCCAGTGAAAGCCTCATCAGGTTTTGTCGTGGAAAATCTCTTATCAAATCACACAAGCAGGCCGCCATGTTACCTTGGAGATTGAGTTGTGAGAGTTTGGTGCGGCAGGGTATGTTGTACCACAGCAGGAGTGCCATCAGCCCTTTGTCTGGCCGTCCCTGCAGACTGTCTCCATTCAAGTATCGAAGAAGGCAATCCATATTATCTGAAATGGACAATCAGCTCTATGTTATACACTTGACACGGAAATGCGGTATTTAACTATTGCAATTAACTATTCGCCCCCCCATTCAAGTATCCCAGCAAGCAATCAACATGGTCTGAAAATGGAGGATCGTTTCTATGCATATACATGTATACATACACATCTGTTTTACTGTTATAAACATGGCTTTTTTCCTTACATACCGGGTAGTAAGGCAAGTTTTAAGGTGTCATACCCTCTGAAAGTCTTTTAAATCATGCAGTTTTCCCTCTAAACAGATCTTACCAAATGATGCAATTGCACCCAAAATTAGGGCTAAGGGTCCCATCACCAAAAAGTGAAAACAGCCTTGACAAAAAAAACAACTGTTTTTATTAACCTTTTTTTTCTATTTATCTTTTGCGATGCCAGGTGAGGAACCTGGTTGTATACAGAACACCCATTGAAAAGTTGTAATAAACTATGATTAAGAATATTTGCAGTTGTTAAGAGATATTTTAACAATTCATGACCCAGTGATCTTAACCTTTGACCTGTTGATCTGCTAATCATTAAGGGGCCTCCATGACTAAGCAGCATACTAATTTATAAGATATCTATCTTAAAGCATTCTCCGGATATTATATGAAAACAGTTTTCATGTTACAACCCTATGCGACCATGACTTTGACCCCTTGACCTCAAAATCGTTAGTCGTCTTCGGCATATTTTAAGTAACCACCTTACCAATGTTCTGGTTAGAAGGTCAAAGTCTTCTTTAGAAACGAAATGGTCTAATGTACAAAGCAATATAGCCCAGCTTCTTTGAAAGCAAAAATAATTATAATGATACCTTCTTAGCAACTATTGCATCAATGTTTATTGATTTTTGTTTCTCAATTGTTACACAGATCATTTTGCAAATTGATTGTACCTGTCAACCTCTTATGAAATATGTTCTTCAGTTTGTTTGAAACAGCAATAATGAAATCTGGCTTGAGGAGTTGTCTCCCCTGGAACTCTTCACTTCCTGCCGTCTGGAGCAGGTGACTTCCTCCCTCCAGGGCTAGAGAGTGCTCCATGTTGTAGTAGGCAAAGACCAGTTTCAGTTGGCTGATACCCAGAGACGTGGACCGGAACTCTGACCTGCGCGTCACCTGATGTTGAAACATGAAGGATTGTATTAGAAAAATGCCCATATTTTTTTGGGCTTGTAAAAATTGCTGTTGTAATAAAGCGTTGTCATCCTTTTTAAGGAAGATTTGATTCTTGTCCTCAATTGATCACTGATTCTGCACTTACTCTTGTTATCCTTTATAATTCAATTTATTAATAGCGGCTGACTCACCTGGTCCAGTTCTATGTGTGTGGAGATGGCCTCTGGTTTCTCCAGGGTGACACACTCATAAAGCACGTCTGAGAGCACCTGCAACAGACCGCTGTCCTGCAAAAATATAACAGACAACTGATTTGTTTTAGGACATGATTAATGCATAAGAAACACAAGCTATGATTTACAAAAAAAAAGCTAGCACACAGTCATTCACATTGAAGGGAGGTGCACACAAGAACATGAATGATTTACTCATGGAAAAACAAGCTAACATTTACCAAACTAGGATGTTTTTGTTTACACATGAACATTAAAGGTGCATAAAAACTTAATTGACACATGGAAAACATAAACTTCTTTTTAACAAGAAAGTTTGAAGCCTGAACGAAAAGTACAGGCATAACATAAGGCACACACTTTTAATTGAACTTAACTGTTACTACATTTACCCGATCCACTGATGTAGAGACAGAGTATATATAATAGTTATTTATTCAGATTTTAGTATACATTCTCTACACAAAAACTTGTTCTTAACACTGTTAAGTGTATAAGAAATGCATGTTAAGAATACTATTGAATGCAAAAAACAATCTGAGACATATGACCTGCATCATGCGAAAACGGATCTTAAGCCATATGCTACCAGCAAAGCACTAGACCAGCCTGCACATCTGTGTAGTCAGGTCAGGAGCTACATTGTCGGCTTATGAGACCATGACATCTTGCGTGACCTTACAGCTAACAGCGTAGCTTCTGACCAGACAGTGTGCCAGCTGGTCTAGAGCTACACTGGCCACAAATGGCATTAGACTCATTTTTGCATGATGCGCTCATATTATTTGGACAATTAAGACTACTCACATCGTGTTCCTGGTCCCTGAAGAAGTAGTCCGTTAGTGCAAGGACCTTGGGATCTGCAGTGAATGCTTTGATCACGTCAGGCTGGCAAAACAACAGTGAATGGTTACACGTATGGCCATTACAGTAGTGTGCATGAAAAAGCTATCAAAATAAGAAGTTTTGGCAAATGAAGCTCACATTCGTACATCCACTTGAGAGCAAACTAAACGCTATTAGAATCTGAACAAGTTTGGTTAAAAATTTAGCTTCTAAGGAAGTGAGTATATTTTAATAATAAATTTGGACCCATGTTTATGTAGAATTAAATCATTAAAGGGAGAAAAGGACTATAATTTATAGCATTACTTATTATTAAACATACAGCCTTTTTTCTTGGTAAACCAATTTGTAAAATATTGGTTTTCTGAGTGAATTTAATCCAGACTTTGTTAAATATATACATTTTAAAGTGTCACTTTGTGCAACAATACCAGTAAAAGCATAAATAGTGCACAACTCAAATTGATAACAACAATATATTAACCCTTTTCTGCACAAGAAGCAAAGTGAACATTGCTATATGCTCATCAGTATCTTAGGGTTGTAAACTAAGGCCTTTAAACTTGAATCTAGTAAAAATAGTCTTTCATTTAATTTGAATATTTGAAAGAGACAACAAAAGTGCATTTCTGAGTACTTATGGGTTATATAACAATCAAGACCCCACTACCTTGACACATGTCTGGGAGGACTGGTCGACCGTGAGGGACTTGGCCAGCATGCTCCTGTACCCGTTGGGATCCTCCACGTACGACAGGTGCCCCGCCCTCTGCTTCACGTACAGGGTGCCGTTGTGCTTCAACAGGGACCGCAGGTTCTCCCAGTTCTTGTTACAATTGAACACTATAGGCCAGTAGCGTGGTCCAAGAATTTTTATTTCCACTAAAAGGTCTAGGTCTGGAAGGGTGCATGGGGCTGTGGTCTTGTAGGATTCGTTGCTATAATGTGGGGTGTCTTTAAATTTGATTTCTATGGGTACATAACAGGGATGCCCCGTATCGACATCCCTCGGCAACATTGTTCGCAACTCTGACGCTAGCACATATAAATGTCTGAAAGCCTGAAGGTGATACCGGTTATCGTTGCTATGGGTTGGGAATTTTGGAAAGAACGCGCACAACATGACAGCAATAGATTCTGGCTTAGTGCTCAGGGTGTACTTCCCTCCTCCTAGAAAGAGTAGACCAATAGCCATGCTGATGGCCATATGGGAGCCATACATCACATACTGGTTGTACGGGGGACCCACGCGCGCCTGGAACATCCTACAGTGCCTCATCACCTCCAGGTTTCCAGTTCCCGCCATAACCATTGCCATAGCAACCAGAATCGTCATCATGCAATTCTCCATGGTCACATGCCCAACCTGCTCCGTAAGGTGTGGCTCTGTGGCCACTTTCAGCGACTGCGCCATGCACTGAAGCAGAGTCTCCAATGCCGTCTGATTGGCCGAGCCAGCAAACTTTAGACCAATCACCATCGACACACCAGCCACAACATTACAAAACGCGTGACTCATTGTTTCAAAATCGATGTTACTATCCTCGTCCTGTACGTGGTTCTGCTGGAAAGCGTAGTCTTGGAGGATCTGGGGTATGGTCTGCTTCAAGAAGTCCATGGTGGGTAGGACCGTGTCCCACATCACCAGTCCGCGGGCCAGAGTCCGCAGCAGCAGGAAGTCTGGGCGGACCTGGTCCAACATAAACTGGGAAGTGGGCACCTTCAACCACTCTGACACGGCACTGGAAAACAGGGTAAGGAGTTGTTATTTTTAATACGTATTTATAACAGTACTGTTTATGCTTTAATTGTTCCCAGTTTCAAATAAAGCAAATTAAGATCGTAAAATCTAAAATATTTGGCATTGATTCCCGTAATTGATATTTGAACATTCGCATTTTTCATTAAAAAAAATATTCACATGATTGTAATTACCTTCTTTTCCCCACTTTTTTAAGTGTTGAAAAGAAGTAAACAATAATTAAACAAGAAATGTGTCAATTGGCCACTGATGCCCCCAAATTCCACTTTTGTCTCAAAACCCTGCTTTTGCCACAAACAAGCTGTTGACAGCCAAATTGAGCTTTGACCTTGACGTAGGATGTTATGCGAATGGTTATGGATGTGACATTCCTCATGGTAGGTAGTTATTTTAAAATTTCATGAGTAATGACAAAGTTAAAGCATCACAGAATGATTAATGGCCAAATTTGACCTTTGACCTCTAAGTATGACCTTGACCTCTTAGGTAAGTAGGCAGTTTTTACACACAAAATGCTGTCTAACATGGTGGTTATTTTTACAGAGCATGAGGAATGACATTTTTGTTTTTTTAGTTCGCACAACCTATTATATGGCAAAATTTTACCTTTGAATTCTAAGTGTGATACTGACCTTTGAAGAAGACAGACAAGCGTAACATGCGACACATTGTCTTATGATGGAATGCATTTGTGCAAACATATTCTAGACTCCATCAATATATAGCAAAGCTATGGCTGAGACAGGAATTTTAAGCTATATTATGGCCAAATTTGACCTTTACTCTCTAAGTGTGACCTTGACCTTTGAGGTAGGAAGACACAGGAATTTTCAGGCTGTTATATGACAAAATTTGACCCCTGACCTCTACCTGTGACCTTCACCTTTGAGGTAGGGAGAAGGGTTTTACTCCCAACACTTCATCTTATTATGGTGGGGTGGGAAATTTATTTTTAAATCCATCAATATATGGCTTTATTATGCCTGAGACACAAAACAGACAGACGGATGGACTTACAGACAATGCGACTGCTATATTCTGCCTTATTCGAAGGTGGGGGGGGGGGGGGG
>VMBQ01004794.1:59053-75637 GCA_007657795.1 Dreissena rostriformis
TTAACCCTTTGCATGCTGGGAAATTTGTCGTCTGCTAAAATGTTGTCTGCTAAATTTCTAAAATTAGCATTTTCTTCGATTTTTTTTCAAAGAATACTATCAGAATAGCAAACAGTTTGGATCCTGATGAGACGCCACGTTCTGTGGCGTCTCATCTGGATCCAAACTGTTTGCAAAGGCCTTCAAAATCCGGTTCCAGCACTCAAAGGGTTAAGAGTAAACCAATAAATTTTTGGTTACTCAATATAAAATAAATTCCTCGTTTATAACAGTATCACAATGAAATGATCAACTTGCACAGCACAAACCTCATCATCGAAGTGTTCCATGCCGTCATCCTCCTCCTTGGTGTTGCTAGGAGACTGGGGGTTGGGCTTGCGCTTGAAGATCCCCGGGGGCGGGACGACATCATCCCGGGAGTGGAGAGACAGCAGCTTACTGATGTCCTCACGGCCTTGACAGGTGAAGGAAAGTATGTCACTGAGCTTAGTTCAGGGACATCTGGGCTAAATGCATGTGCGTCAAGTGTCGTCCCAGATTAGCAAAGGCTAATCAGGGACAACACTTTCCGCCTTTACTGGATTTTGGTTTAGAAGAGACATCCTTTTAATGAAAAATTCCATAAAAGAGCAAAGTGTCGTCCCTGATTAGCCTGTGCAGACGTTAGGCACATGCATTAGGCCCAGTTTTCCCAGATCAAGGCTCAATTGATTGTTCATAATGCTCTTTTCTTTAAACAAGCAATAATTTATTACTTTGCCATTGTCTCACAGCTTAAAACACAACAGAAAACATATTCTCTTAATTTTTAGCATGAGGGAACAACATTTTGAAAGAAAAACTTGTTGACTGTTGTGTTTTTATTCTCTTACATGATGTAACTGGTCTATTTTACAAGTGTTGCAAAACTATAAACTAGTGTCAGCATTTTGCTATGTTAGTCAGCGAACCACAATTTACAGTGCTGTTGAAAATTAAGTACACAACAAGGGCACAACATACAGCTGTACTTCATTTTTTTTTGGCCCGATTTTATAGCCGAAAAACGGCTATATTCCCAATCCCAAAAAGTATACTTTTTTCCCAATATGTGCCAAAAAATTCCCAATTAAACATTTTTTTTTATAAAGAAGTGTTTTTTTGCTTATTTTATCTAAATTTTAATTCAATTACATCTAACAAAGTGTATATCATAATGATGTATATGATTTTGTTCTTTTAATTTGAATAATTATAAAGAGTTATATCACATAAGTATATCCAAAATCAATGGACTTTTCGCGCCAAAAAAGAAGGCTTCTAAATTTATTTTCCCAATTTCTTGAAAATGCTGCTAAAATTCCCAATTCCAAAGCCATGGGCTATCTTCCCAAAAAGTGGAAAAAAAAAACCTGTTTTAGACACATGGAAATGGACAGCACTTTCCAACTTCTTTCCTTTTAGTTTATATCACATGAAACTCCAAATCCTGTTATGCCCAGGTGGTTTTCTGTCCCCAAAAAATGAGCCGCGCTCTGGGAAAATGGAGCTTAATGCATGTGTGTAAAGTGTCGTCCTAGAATAGCATGTGCAGTCCGTCTAGAACGGAAAATTCCATAAAAGCGGAAAGTATCATCCTCATTGACCTGGGCACAGACTAATCTGAGACGACACTTTACGCACATGCAGTTAAGCCCCGTTTTCCCAGAAAAAGGCTAATATTTCTACACTAAGTTCTATCTGTAGTATCCTAAAATGTCAAAGTGACAATGATGATGAAACTATGACCATATTTGTCACAGATTCAAACATTTAAACACCTTATTAAACGAGTATGCGTGAAGGTTAAATTAATAGCTGACCACTGGTTAGCAATTTGTAGATAATAAGGCATCATAATCATATTAATAGGATCATAATTTGGTCATAATGTGTTTTAGTGAATATTTAGAAGTCATTATTTGAATATGTCAAACTTTTTATCGACTGCTCAATGAGATTCAAGATAACAAAGTAATCAGCTGCAGTTGTTTTTATTGGTTTGTTAAATAACACTATGATTCTTTGTCTTAAGATCGCTCAGCGAGTATTTATATGTAAGCGTTATACTTACCGATGAGTGTGTAGGCTTCCTCAGGCCAGTCAGAGGGCGGGTAAAACCGACAGTGGAAGNTACCCCCTTTTCTTCGAAAGGGGGCATAATAAGGCATCATAATCACATTAATAGGATCATAATTTGGTCATAATGTGTTTTAGTGAATATTTAGACATAACAGTTCTTTAAAGTCATTATTTGAATATGTCAAACTTTATATCGACTGCTCAATGAGATTCAAGATAACAAAGTAATCAGCTGCAGTTGTTTTTATTGGTTTGTTAAATAACACTATGATTCTTTGTCTTAAGATCGCTCAGCGAGTATTTATATGTAAGCGTTATACTTACCGATGAGTGTGTAGGCTTCCTCAGGCCAGTCAGAGGGCGGGTAAAACCGACAGTGGAAGATTGCCTCTCGGAGTGGCAGCACTATACCCACTGGCAGGTACATAAGCTCCTTCTCTGTCATACCTTAGGACAGAAGGGCAGTGTTCATGAAACAGGATGTTCTGGCAAATATTATTGCCTATCTAAGTGGCAGAGCTATGCCAACAGATGCAGGTACCTTAACTTTTTCTCTGTCATATATGTGGACATACATATATTTTTTCTTAATTGATAAGTGGGGATTTCAACAATCACATTTAAAGATGGGGGATTAGAATTGATCTTATATAATAGTTGTAAATACAAATAAATTTATAATAAAATGTGTTTAAAACCTTGTTCTCCATACCTAGCTCTAAAACATAAGTAAGGGAGTTGACACCCTGCGTTAACCATACCAATTTTTTTTAAGGTAGTCAACACCTTTTTATAACCATACCTAGCTCTGAAAAAAAAAACTACAGTCTAACAGAGTTAACACCTTGTCTTGGCCATACCTAGCTTTTCAACATGACTGAGGCAGTTTTCACCACATGTTTGGCCTACTCTGCAACATCGCCAAGGGAGTGCAATGTACAGATGCAACACCCTATGTAACCCATGCCTGGATCAGCTACGCAACAAAGGGAATTAACTCTTTCAGTGCTGGAACCGAATTTTGAAGGCCTTTGCAAACAGTTTGGATCCAGATGAGACGCCACAGAACGTGGCGTCCCATCAGGATCCAAACTGTTTGCTATTCTGATAGAATTCTTTGAAAAAAATTTCGAAGAAAATGCTTATTTTAGAAATTCAGCAGACGACATTTTAGCAGACGACAAATTTCCCAGCATGCAAAGGGTTAACATCCCATGATGGAAATACCTACTAGCTGTGTCTACAAACAGGTCAAAATGTGTATCTGAGTTAACAACCCTTGTTGGCCATACCCAACTGTGTCATGTAGAGTACAACTCGCTCCAGGAAGTTCTGGGTGGGGCTGGATCGACAGTAGCTCTTTGACATGGAAATGTCACATGTCGGGGCACGGTGACCTGAAAACACATAACAGATAAAAATGATTGTTGGGGCCGGAATAATATACAGTGTACAGATCACAGCTACTTTAAAAACCACAATCACAAATTTTTCATTATTTTTGGTAATGACATTGTTTCTTCCAAATATTCACTTAAATATTATTATTTAAAAAAAATTAAATTCCAAATCCAATACTTCACATTATCACTTATTCAAACATATCAAACCAGCCCAATCACAATTTTTTATGTTTATTTATTGATTGTTAATTTAAAGTGCTTATAAGAGTCAAAGTCTTATTTTCTCAACTATTGTCATTAACAAAAGAAACATTAAATCATCATATTAGTGTTTTCAGGTTAACATCAACAATTTCAACCCACAGCGCGCTACTTTCCATCTCATCATGCTTATCACTTCTAGCTCTTGTTTAACTACCTTTCTCATAAAGAAGTTATGGGAAAGATGTTTATTGGAAAGCAGTGAAAATAAGGAGTAAAATATAAAAATATTATTGGGAAAAAAAGTATACTTGCAACAAACACAGCCAAGCAAAAACACTATCTTACAAGGCTTTTCACAGGATGTTACATATTCTCTAGGGCCTAATAATAACATGAAAGCAGAAATGAAAAATCACAACTCCTGAATTGAATTGTGTCCTTGACCTTTCACCTAGGAGCACAAGATATGTACATGATACATCACATGCTCATCATGGGAATATTTATGGAAAATAATATGACCTACGTCATGTGAAAATGGGTCCTATGCCATTTGCAGCCAGCATAGCTTCAGAACAGCCTGCGCATCTGCACAGTCTGGTCATGAGCTACCCTGTCCGCTTATGAGACCATGAAACCTTGCATGACTTCATAGCAGACAGCAAAGTTACTGAGCACACTGCGCAATTTCGCAGGCTGGTCTGAAGCTTTGCTGGCCACATATAGTATAAGATCCATTTTCCACATGACCCGACTTGTATTAGATTCCTCCTGGCATTAAGTCACAGAACTTGATTTGTGACATTGGCCTTTTCAAAGAGCAGAAGTAAGAATCATGCATTACCATTTACCGGTAATGGGGAATTATATTCTGAAGTGATATAAATGTCCTCAGAGACGTTTAAAAGTTACAGAAACAATCATTCACAAAACTTGACCTTGAATTGTGTTCTTGATCTTTCACTTAGAAGCATAGGTGTCATATGGCCATGGGGATAAATAATGCAAAGTTTCATATTAAAATCCTTCCACACATGTTAAAGTTATGAGGGGAAACTCAAATGTATGAACTTTGCCCCTGAATAAAGACCTCAAACTTTGACGGAGAAACACAGGTTCTGTATGCGATACATCGTCTGTTCATGGGTATTAATAATCCCAAATTCTTTTAAAATCCTTCCAGTCATGTAAAAGTCACAAAGCCGTAACTAAAATTCACGACCATTGACCTTGAATTGATACCTCTACAGAGGAGCAAAGGAGTTATTTGCAACACATGGAAACATGGTCATAATAATCTGATTAAAATAAAAATCCACCCAGGGGTGTAAAAGTTACAGATTGGACACAAAATATGGCCCGATCCACCCACCCACTGATGGATGATGCAACTGACCAAAACAATTGAAACAATATGTGTTTGTGAAACACTATGTCCCCCTATATACTTAACCTTTGACCTTGAAGGATGACCTTGACCATTTACCACTCAAACTGTGCAGCTCCATGAGATACACATGCATGCCAAATATCAAGTTGCTATCTTTAATATTGCAAAAGTTATGGCCAATGTTAAAGTTTGACGCAAACAAACAAACCAACAAACAGACAGTGCAAAAACAATATGTCCCCGAGTATAGACTGGGGGACTTAAAAATCTGCCAAGATATCATTAGAACAAATGTCCAGAGAAAGTTTCAAGATGATTGGACCAAAAAATGTGACTTTTCAAGTGTTAATAAGGTTAAACTATAGCCGTAAAAACTGCCCTGCCCCCCTGGCGGCCATGTTTTTAAACAAACCAGAACCATTTTCGAACATTGCTGAGATATCATAAGAACAAATGTTCTGACAAAGATTCATAAAGATTGGGCAATAAATGTGGCCTTAAGAGTGTTACGAAGGCAAATGTTGATGATGAACAAGGGACAATGGACAATAGGAGATCACAATAGCTCACTATGAGCATGGTGTGCCCAGGTGACCTAATAAATCACTATTTTAAAGATTTGTTTTAGTAGCTACTACCAGTAATATTGCTGATATAAAATTGAACTAATACTAGAGAATATTGTAATAACATGCATACAGTCTATACAATGTTATATTCTACCAATGTTATTGAAGTTGAGATTTTTATTTTGAACATGGATAGAAGCAAAATTGTTTTATTGCCATTATTACACTCAACAGTACAAAACTAGAGCTTTGTCACTGACGTGAGGTATACCCCCACATGCTGCATTGACACAGAATATTTTGCATGCTGTCTCACAAAACAAGAGAAGCTTATTTATGGCAATTTGTAAGAATTATTATGCCTTATCATTTATGGCCATTTTGACCTTTGAAATCTTGAATTCTTTGGCATGATACGCCATCCAATGCCTGTGAACAAAATTAATGTGGAGAGTAATATTAAAATCTCACAATGAATGACATAGTTATGGCCCAGACAAGCTTATTTATGGCCATTTTTGACCTTTGAACTCAAAGTGTGACCTTGACCTTGGAGATATCGACGTAATTTTATCGCGCAACACACCGTCCAATAATGGTTAACAAATGTGCCAATTGATTTCAAAATCCCACAATGAACGACATAGTAATGGCCTGGACAAGCTCAACTATGGCTATTTTTTACCTTTGAACTCATGTGTGACCTTGACCTTTGAGATATTGACGTAATTCTTTCGCGCGACACACCGTCCAATGATGGTGAACAAATGTGCCAATTGATTTCAAAGCCTCACAATGAACAACATAGCTATGGCCCGGACAAGCTCATTTATGGACATTTTTAACCTTTGACATCAAAGTGTGACCTTGACCTTGGAGATATTGACGTAATTCTTTCGCGCAACACACTGTCCAATGATGGTGAACAAATGTGCCAAATGATTTTAAAATCCCTTGATGAACCACATAGTTATGGCCCGGACAAGCTCATTTATGGCCATTTTTGACCTCAAAGTGTGACCTTGACCTTGGAGATNTTTTGGGGGTAGCTATGAATGCTGATGATTTTGGGGGTAGCTATGAATACTGATGCTTTTGGGGGTAGCTATGAATACTGATGCTTTTGGGGGTAGCTATGAATGCTGATGCTTTTGGGGGTAGCTATGAATACTGATGCTATTGAAATAGCTTTTGCTTACCTTCTGATAAAACTGTTGGATAAACATCACCAAGTTAATAAAGATACCACTTTAAATGTAATAATATTTAAAATGTTCTACTGATATAGAAAATAAATCTGAAAGAGAAATGCAAAGGCAAACCTATAGAAAACTGCACCTTCTATACAAATTCAAACTGACTAAATAAACATTAAAAGAACTAGAAAAATACTTCCATTAAATTTTAGAAAATTGAAAACTTCAATAGACACCAATGTAAGCCCAAACCCTAAACATGTTGACAGCTAAAGCCAAGTAGAAATGTGTAACTGATGCACCAAGGACACATTTGTGTCACAGACACTGATGCCTCCACAACTGGTGGCAGCTAAACTACCTTCCTGTACGATCATGTACAAATTAAAGTCATTCAACTGTGAAAGTTTGAGCAAGATCCACCTTGCTGTTAGAGGAGTTGAAAATACAAGCTTCAGTATGTATGTACCTATGAAGGGACGGACAAGTGCAATTATAAACGCCTCCTACTCATGTTGGCATAAAAATTCACTCATTATAACCTACACAATTTTCAGATAAAAAGATAATAATTGTATTGTAAGTAAATATTAATCAATACAACACAATTATATATTTGAATACAGTTAGAATTCAGTGATTTCCACATGTGACACAGTTCCAGAGGGGTATAAACGCCAATCCAGTTAATATGCTACCATGATTAACAGAAGTGAAACAACATTTTTGTGAGTGTCATTCACAACGGAAACTCACCTGAAGATGGTACTTTTCTGAGGCACTTATCTATGGCTTGCTCAGTGCCCATATGCTTGTTCAACAGTAATGCATACAGCTGAAATAAATATATATGAAATTAAATGCCTTGTCATGTAGCTGAAATAAATAATTTTCATATAAAATGCAATGGTTCAAATGTAAAGTTGATATTATGTGTCCAAACAGTGAGCAACATGCTAGGCTCAAAATCAGACATGCATTGTTTTCTTCTTTACATATTATGGATAGATTGGTAGATGTATAGATATGAATGTACTGTATGTTCCTGCAGACAAACTTATAGACACTATGTTGTGTATGCTTTTGAAGACATATGGGTACTCAACAAAACTACGCTCTGTATGTTCCTGCAGACATACTCACTGAAACTATGTTCTGTATTGCCCTGCAGATATACTCACTGAAACTATGTTCTGTAAGTTCATGCAGACATACTAACTGAAACTATGTTCTGTATGTTCCTGCAGACATACTCAATGAAACTTTGTTTTGTATGTTATGCAGACATACTCACTAAAACTATGTTCTGTGTGTTCCTGCATACAATCTCATTGAAACAATGTTCTGTATCATCATGCAGACATACTCACTAAAACTATGTTCTGTATGATCATGCAGACATACTCATTGAAACTATGTTCTGTATGTTCCTGCAGACATACTCACTGAAACTATGTTCTGCATGTTCATGCAGACATACTCACTGAAACTATGTTCTGTATGTTCCTGCAGACATACTCACTGAAACTTTGTTCTTTATGTTCCTGCATACAAACTCATTGAAACTATGTTCTGTATCATCATGCAGACATACTCACTGAAACTATGTTTTGTATGTTCATGCATACATACTCATTGAAATCATGTTCTGTATGTTCCAGCAGACATACTCACTGAAACTATGTTCTGTAAGTCCATGCAGACATACTAACTGAAACTATGTTCTGTATGTTCCTGCAGACATACTCACTGAAACTTTGTTTTGTATGTTATGCAGACATACTCACTAAAACTATGTTCTGTGTGTTCCTGCATACAATCTCATTGAAACTATGTTCTGTATCATCATGCAGACATACTCACTAAAACTATGTTCTGTATGTTCATGCAGACATACTCATTGAAACTATGTTCTGTATGTTCCTGCAGACATACTCACTGAAACTATGTTCTGTATGTTCATGCAGACATACTCACTGAAACTATGTTCTGTATGTTCCTGCAGACATACTCACTGAAACTTTGTTCTGTATGTTCCTGCATACAAACTCATTGAAACTATGTTCTGTATCATCATGCAGACATACT
Source organism: Dreissena rostriformis (assembly GCA_007657795.1). NCBI lineage: Eukaryota > Metazoa > Mollusca > Bivalvia > Myida > Dreissenidae > Dreissena > Dreissena rostriformis. The sequence continues at coordinate 68,004 of VMBQ01004794.1, forward strand.
CACTGAAACTATGTTCTGTATGTTCATGCAGACATACTCATTGAAACTATGTTCTGTATGTTCCTGCAGACATACTCACTGAAACTATGTTCTGTATGTTCNGACATACTTACAGGCACTATGTTCTGCATGTTGCTGCTGACATACTTACAGGCACTATGTTCTGCATGTTGCTGCTGACATACTTACAGACACTATGTTCTGCATGTTGCTGCAGACATACTTACAGGCACTATGTTCTGCATGTTGCTGCTGACATACTTACAGGCACTATGTTCTGCATGTTGCTGCTGACATACTTACAGACACTATGTTCTGCATGTTGCTGCAGACATACTTACAGGCACTATGTTCTGCATGTTGCTGCTGACATACTTACAGGCACTATGTTCTGCATGTTGCTGCTGACATACTTACAGACACTATGTTCTGCATGTTGCTGCAGACATACTTACAGGCACTATGTTCTGCATGTTGCTGCTGACATACTTACAGGCACTATGTTCTGCATGTTGCTGCTGACATACTTACAGACACTATGTTCTGCATGTTGCTGCAGACATACTTACAGGCACTATGTTCTGCATGTTGCTGCTGACATACTTACAGGCACTATGTTCTGCATGTTGCTGCTGACATACTTACAGACACTATGTTCTGCATGTTGCTGCAGACATACTTACAGGCACTATGTTCTGCATGTTGCTGCTGACATACTTACAGGCACTATGTTCTGCATGTTGCTGCTGACATACTTACAGACACTATGTTCTGCATGTTGCTGCAGACATACTTACAGGCACTATGTTCTGCATGTTGCTGCTGACATACTTACAGGCACTATGTTCTGCATGTTGCTGCTGACATACTTACAGACACTATGTTCTGCATGTTGCTGCAGACATACTTACAGGCACTATGTTCTGCATGTTGCTGCTGACATACTTACAGGCACTATGTTCTGCATGTTGCTGCTGACATACTTACAGACACTATGTTCTGCATGTTGCTGCAGACATACTTACAGGCACTATGTTCTGCATGTTGCTGCTGACATACTTACAGGCACTATGTTCTGCATGTTGCTGCTGACATACTTACAGACACTATGTTCTGCATGTTGCTGCAGACATACTTACAGGCACTATGTTCTGCATGTTGCTGCTGACATACTTACAGGCACTATGTTCTGCATGTTGCTGCTGACATACTTACAGACACTATGTTCTGCATGTTGCTGCAGACATACTTACAGGCACTATGTTCTGCATGTTGCTGCTGACATACTTACAGGCACTATGTTCTGCATGTTGCTGCTGACATACTTACAGACACTATGTTCTGCATGTTGCTGCAGACATACTTACAGGCACTATGTTCTGCATGTTGCTGCTGACATACTTACAGGCACTATGTTCTGCATGTTGCTGCTGACATACTTACAGACACTATGTTCTGCATGTTGCTGCAGACATACTTACAGGCACTATGTTCTGCATGTTGCTGCTGACATACTTACAGGCACTATGTTCTGCATGTTGCTGCTGACATACTTACAGACACTATGTTCTGCATGTTGCTGCAGACATACTTACAGGCACTATGTTCTGCATGTTGCTGCTGACATACTTACAGGCACTATGTTCTGCATGTTGCTGCTGACATACTTACAGACACTATGTTCTGCATGTTGCTGCAGACATACTTACAGGCACTATGTTCTGCATGTTGCTGCTGACATACTTACAGGCACTATGTTCTGCATGTTGCTGCTGACATACTTACAGACACTATGTTCTGCATGTTGCTGCAGACATACTTACAGGCACTATGTTCTGCATGTTGCTGCTGACATACTTACAGGCACTATGTTCTGCATGTTGCTGCTGACATACTTACAGACACTATGTTCTGCATGTTGCTGCAGACATACTTACAGGCACTATGTTCTGCATGTTGCTGCTGACATACTTACAGGCACTATGTTCTGCATGTTGCTGCTGACATACTTACAGACACTATGTTCTGCATGTTGCTGCAGACATACTTACAGGCACTATGTTCTGCATGTTGCTGCTGACATACTTACAGGCACTATGTTCTGCATGTTGCTGCTGACATACTTACAGACACTATGTTCTGCATGTTGCTGCAGACATACTTACAGGCACTATGTTCTGCATGTTGCTGCTGACATACTTACAGGCACTATGTTCTGCATGTTGCTGCTGACATACTTACAGACACTATGTTCTGCATGTTGCTGCAGACATACTTACAGGCACTATGTTCTGCATGTTGCTGCTGACATACTTACAGGCACTATGTTCTGCATGTTGCTGCTGACATACTTACAGACACTATGTTCTGCATGTTGCTGCAGACATACTTACAGGCACTATGTTCTGCATGTTGCTGCTGACATACTTACAGGCACTATGTTCTGCATGTTGCTGCTGACATACTTACAGACACTATGTTCTGCATGTTGCTGCAGACATACTTACAGGCACTATGTTCTGCATGTTGCTGCTGACATACTTACAGGCACTATGTTCTGCATGTTGCTGCTGACATACTTACAGACACTATGTTCTGCATGTTGCTGCAGACATACTTACAGGCACTATGTTCTGCATGTTGCTGCTGACATACTTACAGGCACTATGTTCTGCATGTTGCTGCTGACATACTTACAGACACTATGTTCTGCATGTTGCTGCAGACATACTTACAGGCACTATGTTCTGCATGTTGCTGCTGACATACTTACAGGCACTATGTTCTGCATGTTGCTGCTGACATACTTACAGACACTATGTTCTGCATGTTGCTGCAGACATACTTACAGGCACTATGTTCTGCATGTTGCTGCTGACATACTTACAGGCACTATGTTCTGCATGTTGCTGCTGACATACTTACAGACACTATGTTCTGCATGTTGCTGCAGACATACTTACAGGCACTATGTTCTGCATGTTGCTGCTGACATACTTACAGGCACTATGTTCTGCATGTTGCTGCTGACATACTTACAGACACTATGTTCTGCATGTTGCTGCAGACATACTTACAGGCACTATGTTCTGCATGTTGCTGCTGACATACTTACAGGCACTATGTTCTGCATGTTGCTGCTGACATACTTACAGACACTATGTTCTGCATGTTGCTGCAGACATACTTACAGGCACTATGTTCTGCATGTTGCTGCTGACATACTTACAGGCACTATGTTCTGCATGTTGCTGCTGACATACTTACAGACACTATGTTCTGCATGTTGCTGCAGACATACTTACAGGCACTATGTTCTGCATGTTGCTGCTGACATACTTACAGGCACTATGTTCTGCATGTTGCTGCTGACATACTTACAGACACTATGTTCTGCATGTTGCTGCAGACATACTTACAGGCACTATGTTCTGCATGTTGCTGCTGACATACTTACAGGCACTATGTTCTGCATGTTGCTGCTGACATACTTACAGACACTATGTTCTGCATGTTGCTGCAGACATACTTACAGGCACTATGTTCTGCATGTTGCTGCTGACATACTTACAGGCACTATGTTCTGCATGTTGCTGCTGACATACTTACAGACACTATGTTCTGCATGTTGCTGCAGACATACTTACAGGCACTATGTTCTGCATGTTGCTGCTGACATACTTACAGGCACTATGTTCTGCATGTTGCTGCTGACATACTTACAGACACTATGTTCTGCATGTTGCTGCAGACATACTTACAGGCACTATGTTCTGCATGTTGCTGCTGACATACTTACAGGCACTATGTTCTGCATGTTGCTGCTGACATACTTACAGACACTATGTTCTGCATGTTGCTGCAGACATACTTACAGGCACTATGTTCTGCATGTTGCTGCTGACATACTTACAGGCACTATGTTCTGCATGTTGCTGCTGACATACTTACAGACACTATGTTCTGCATGTTGCTGCAGACATACTTACAGGCACTATGTTCTGCATGTTGCTGCTGACATACTTACAGGCACTATGTTCTGCATGTTGCTGCTGACATACTTACAGACACTATGTTCTGCATGTTGCTGCAGACATACTTACAGGCACTATGTTCTGCATGTTGCTGCTGACATACTTACAGGCACTATGTTCTGCATGTTGCTGCTGACATACTTACAGACACTATGTTCTGCATGTTGCTGCAGACATACTTACAGGCACTATGTTCTGCATGTTGCTGCTGACATACTTACAGGCACTATGTTCTGCATGTTGCTGCTGACATACTTACAGACACTATGTTCTGCATGTTGCTGCAGACATACTTACAGGCACTATGTTCTGCATGTTGCTGCTGACATACTTACAGGCACTATGTTCTGCATGTTGCTGCTGACATACTTACAGACACTATGTTCTGCATGTTGCTGCAGACATACTTACAGGCACTATGTTCTGCATGTTGCTGCTGACATACTTACAGGCACTATGTTCTGCATGTTGCTGCTGACATACTTACAGACACTATGTTCTGCATGTTGCTGCAGACATACTTACAGGCACTATGTTCTGCATGTTGCTGCTGACATACTTACAGGCACTATGTTCTGCATGTTGCTGCTGACATACTTACAGACACTATGTTCTGCATGTTGCTGCAGACATACTTACAGGCACTATGTTCTGCATGTTGCTGCTGACATACTTACAGGCACTATGTTCTGCATGTTGCTGCTGACATACTTACAGACACTATGTTCTGCATGTTGCTGCAGACATACTTACAGGCACTATGTTCTGCATGTTGCTGCTGACATACTTACAGGCACTATGTTCTGCATGTTGCTGCTGACATACTTACAGACACTATGTTCTGCATGTTGCTGCAGACATACTTACAGGCACTATGTTCTGCATGTTGCTGCTGACATACTTACAGGCACTATGTTCTGCATGTTGCTGCTGACATACTTACAGACACTATGTTCTGCATGTTGCTGCAGACATACTTACAGGCACTATGTTCTGCATGTTGCTGCTGACATACTTACAGGCACTATGTTCTGCATGTTGCTGCTGACATACTTACAGACACTATGTTCTGCATGTTGCTGCAGACATACTTACAGGCACTATGTTCTGCATGTTGCTGCTGACATACTTACAGGCACTATGTTCTGCATGTTGCTGCTGACATACTTACAGACACTATGTTCTGCATGTTGCTGCAGACATACTTACAGGCACTATGTTCTGCATGTTGCTGCTGACATACTTACAGGCACTATGTTCTGCATGTTGCTGCTGACATACTTACAGACACTATGTTCTGCATGTTGCTGCAGACATACTTACAGGCACTATGTTCTGCATGTTGCTGCTGACATACTTACAGGCACTATGTTCTGCATGTTGCTGCTGACATACTTACAGACACTATGTTCTGCATGTTGCTGCAGACATACTTACAGGCACTATGTTCTGCATGTTGCTGCTGACATACTTACAGGCACTATGTTCTGCATGTTGCTGCTGACATACTTACAGACACTATGTTCTGCATGTTGCTGCTGACATACTTACAGACACTATGTTCTGCATGTTGCTGCAGACATACTTACAGACACTATGTTCTGCATGTTGCTGCAGACATACTTACAGACACTATGTTCTGGGTCTCGCTGCAGACATACTTACAGACACTATGTTCTGTGTGTTGCTGCAAACATACTTACAGACACTATGTTTTGCATGTTACTGCAGACATACTTACAGACAATATGTTCTTTATGTTACTGCAGACAAACTTATAGACACTATGTTCTGTATGTTACTGCAGACATACTTACAGACACTATGTTCTGCATGTTGCTGCAGACATACTTACAGGCACTATGTTCTGCATGTTGCTGCTGACATACTTACAGACACTATGTTCTGTATTTTGCTGCAGACATACTTACATTCACTATGTTCTACATGTTGCTGCAGACAAACTTACATACACTATGTTCTGCATGTTGCTGCAGACATACTTACAGACACTACGTTCTGCATGTTGCTGCAAACATTGGGGATGTAGAGCTGGGCAGGTGGGAAAAGCCCCTCCAAGGATTTCAGTATCCAGCAGAACACAGACGGCACCTCTGTGCTGATGTACACTGCCGGATACTGCATCTTGTCCAGTTGATCTGTTACCATGGAAATGAATTGAAATTAATTAATACAAGAGCACCGCAAATGGGATGCCAACGCTCGGCTGTGGGTGCAGTTTTGTTTTTTTGACCTTTGACCTTGAAGGATGACCTTGACCTTTCAACACTCAAAATGTGCAGTTCCATGAGATACACATGCATGCCAAATATCAAGCTATCTTCAATATTGCAAAAGTTATTGGCCAATGTCAAAGTTTTTGGACGATGCGGACGTCAGACAGCGAGCTGGCTATGACAATACCTCGGGTTTTCTTCGAAAACAGCCGAGCTAATAAAAAATACTCAGGCAGTTTAGTTAGATCAGGAAAATCCTCTATATGACCTCAATAGCCTTTATTCTACAAATTACAATAGCCAACACACCCTGGAATTTCATCTAGTTAGAAACACAGATTACCTTATTTGTTTAAAATACGAGTATACTACATTCAATAATCAAAGGCCTTAAAGTCAGGCATAATACCTAGATAACTCAAAACTGCCAATCAGGGATGTCAACATTTCAGTGGCAGTATTTCCCTCCAAATTAACTAAGCAGCAAGATGGATGGCTATAGACTCATGTAACAATGATACAGAATATTGCTTTCTGTGTTTTGCAATTCTTAACTTGTAAGTTAACTAACAAACATTAACACTGGGAACATGTTATCAGAAAAGTTAATCATCTTCTTTTTTTACAAAGCCCTTTTTAGTCATGATAACCATAACTATATGTGTTTCTAAGTAAATGGATGCTGATACTTCAGCTAAATGTGCGATACCCCAATAATTACTATAGATAGGTAGTCAAGCAGATGTATAAAATAACCTCACTCCAGCAGTCATCATTTGTTAGTTCACCAGTGACATACAAGTTTGACAGCTAGATGAGACACATGAATGATGGACAAGAACCTATCTAAATCCATCCTTAGCATTCATAGTGGGAACTGCAACAAAAATTCAGTGGAAAGTGTTTGTACCTTCTTTAATTTGACTTGGAACAATCGGCAGGGCAAGCAGCTTGGGAAAGTCGCGTGTGTAGTAGTCCACGTAGAGGTGACAGCGCAGGTCATGTGACAGCTGCCATAGCAACACCGACAGGTGGTTGAGATCTTCATACAGCAGGGTGTTCAGTTTCAATTCCTGTAGAACATATTCAGATTTCTTGCGTTTCACAATTAATTTATCACAATTTTAAACAAATGTCAATATATTTTGATTAGCACAAGTTTAATGAAAATATTTACTGTTTTTCTTTCTTCAGTGATGATCACTATGCCCTCTATATAACAGGGTCCAGCAATGGTCCGGCTTCCAAAATTAATTGCAATTTTATGTGCAAACAAGGGACAAAATTGTCACAAAACCAGGTTTTCAATTTGAAAATAAAAGTCTGATAAAGGGAGACAACTCAAAATGTGCATTGGTTACTG
>VMBQ01004795.1:0-66892 GCA_007657795.1 Dreissena rostriformis
TTTTGTAAACATAAACATTTGAGATGTTTATAAGTCAACAAACTCATTTGAATTTAATGAACACCATAAAGCGTTTTCAATCGATGAACATATATTTATTCTAAATTCATCTAACCGAAAACAAAAGCTCTCTCGTGATTTTATTTATCCCGTACAAAACTTCACCCACGATTTCAACACCCTGAACAAAAATCCCCCCCCCTTTTTAGGACCTGGACAAAATCTCACCCGGACAAAAGCTCACCCATCGGTGACACCCTTCATGTGAAGAATTGTATGAGCTCTAGTCGACAACCATTTTTAAACAGTAATAATAAAGTCACAATGGGTCATAGGTATGTCATATTTAAGTGGTTTGAACCGCGCCATGGTGGTCACGTAATTGATGTTGTACAAATTAGAATGTTTTTTCTCGGTATGTTGTACTGGGTCAGAGAAGAAACTTCTATATAAAATTAGTTTGCCCAGTGTACGCGCCAGACGAAAACCTCTGGCGAATGGCTGCCACAGCGCATGATGGAAGCGGTCGTCGGTCCTTCTTGCTCAGGCGCTGCCAAATCCAACGAGCCAGTCTTCTATATGCAATGCATTTGTAGACTCTGAAGTTAAATATATAAGGATTACATAATTATGAATATTAGCTAGTTAAGTAAAACATAAGTACTTTTCAACTTTGCATGACACAAGCCATGCTGAAGCAGATTTTTACTTTAGTTTACAGTTTAACAAACTTATTCAGCTTGTATATATAATTAGTTCAAATATTGATACACTTTAATGAATTCGCACTAAAAAGTATTTGTTAGCAACAACAAACCATGGCGTAGCAGGTTGTTATGTGAATTTACCTTTGAACAATTTAATCAGCGTGTATATATATTTATTTTAAACATTGATAACACTTAACGAAAAGAGATAACTGAAAATATCCCAGAAAAAGGCGATATTTTTTTAACCAACCAGAAATCATGGTGTAGCAGATTGATACTTTAATTAGCAGTTCAACAACTAAATCAACTTGTATACAATTATATTTAAATGGTTGATTAAATTTGTTATATTTTTCATGTTATTTGTATTCCTATTTGTATCAAAACATGTTTTCTATTTGGAATACAAATATGACATTTATGTTATAAAAATTACAAAAAAACATGGCGTTATTTGCTTACTGCAATGGATTTTCTTTAAAATAAACGATCTGTCCTGGTTTTATTACCATTGTTAATTATTAATGACATCTTACTCATGTTTAGGTTCTTCCTCGCCGATGGGACCATTTACTTCAATGAACTCGTGAAACGAAACTTCCATAACATCTGGGTGGAGACAATTAGCATGGAAGCCAGTATGCTCAGTTATACACTTTACCCCTGCCTCTTTCATCTTGTCCATCAGCTCGGGGTACTCAGAGCAGCATTTGCATTCAATCTGCAGACGATATGGTGTGCAACATGAACATGTACACCTGAAAATACAAAATATGTTTGAATGTCGATACAGAGGTATAGTACCAGAAAGGCTGTTTACCAAAAAGGCCGAACCAAAAAGGCCGCACCAAAAAGGCCGCATAAGTGAACCAAAAAGGCCTCATGGTGTACCAGAAAGGCCATACAATATTTTTTATTATCATAGAATAGTTATGCTGAATATAATTATCATATCTATTAAATAGTCATATTAATTTTGGTTTTTACTTTTAGTCTTCTTAAAAGCCGTTAATTTTATAATCAAAGTTGGCAAAATTATCGCCAAATATCGCATATGAATTGTTCGTTAGTCACACTATTTTTCCTTGAGTAATTGATATTTCAGTTTTTTAATTAAAAGCCGTTAATGTTGTTATCAAAGTCGGCATAATTATCGCCAATTATCACGTAGGAATTATATTTTTCTCTGAACTTTCTGTTTGCGTCTTAAAGTGTAACAAAAGAGTAATGAAGGTGTTGTAAACTTACGTGGCGGCCAAATATATGTAAGATCCAGAATTATATCTTTTTTGGCCTTTTTGGTACGCTTTGGGGCCTTTTTAGTGAGGCCTTTTTGGTATTCGGCCTTTTTGGTATGCGGCCTTTTTGGTTTTCGGCCTTTCTGGACCTAAACCGATACAGAAATTCCTTTCCATTCAGAACTGGTCCATGTATCCGTTCTGTGTTGATAATTATTAACTATGCAACGTAGTCATATTCAACGCGCTCGTACTGTAGAATTACAATCAACGAAATCAAATTTGTGTTGTATTTTTCCGGCATGTGCATGAAACAAAATTAGACAATTATATATTTACCAATCCGTATTTCCAACGCGATGGTCATCTTGAGCATCGGCAAAAGATTCCTCGCTGTCCGACTCCGAGTCAGATTCCGAAAATTCTGACTGACTGTCACTAAAATCCGAGACCTGTAGCTGAACCGGCTCATACATGTACGGTTTAATGGAGAACTCTTCCATATCACTATCATCTTCCATTTTCATCAATTTTTCTAACAAAGTTGCGAGAAATGTCACATCCGAAGCCCTATAACTCCTGTTAGTTAATGAGAGAATGAACATGTGTCAAACTTACGTCACTTCCGGTTTGAATGGAAATTGCGAGTACCCGGGTAGATCGGAATGTGTGAAAAATCGCGACTTTGTCATATCCGTTCTCGCTAAAAACACCTTGATTGAATCAAAGTGAGGTGCGAAAACGTTTTTATATGCACTTAATTCAATAAATAAAGGGTTTTAAAAAGCGCGGCATTTCTCCTTTAAGGAAACGTGCTACATTGAAGCCATGTTTTTAACGAATTCTATTTCGGAACATTGAAGAATGTCACAACATAAACATTTTTGATAAATTTATTTCGAGATCCCATCATTGGTTTGCCCTTTTCCCTTTATTTATCATATTGAGTAAAAGTCGACAGGAAGAGAAGGCACTTAAGTGTGAATCAATTAGCATGTGCCGACGTGTTACAAGCAATTTTTATAAAATAATGACTTATTGCTGTTCTGATCGTGTAAAGAATAAAATCGCATTTCAGCCTCGCGTTTAAGCATTTGTTCGCCAATATCAACTTCTATGGGGAGTTAATATCCGGGTGAGCTTAGATATGAACAAAGACATGTGAGCTTTTGTCTCTATAGTAGTAAATTCACGGGAGAGCTTTTGCTCGGGGTAGAAAATCGTGAAAGCGCTTTTATCCACCACCTATAATTTTAATGGGAAAATTGAAAGGTGAGCGAATGTGCCGGTTCAGCCTGTGAAACTGTCCCACAATGCTATCTGATATATTGTGTTTAGTCCTACTCACATAGGCGTACGGCTTTTGTTCGACGAGCTAGATTACTTGTATACATATCTTTTATAAGCTTTATGTTTATCTTTTATTTTTTATGAAAATATCACATACGGAAATAAAAACTGGGCGTTTGAAATAAAATCCCTATAAGAAAATATTGGATTATCACATATCTGGTGGAATCAAAACGAAGTTTTACCAAATGATTACGACCTAAAAATTATATCAGATCGAATAAATGATATCTTTAAACAGTCGTGGTACTCAAACATTAATAATTCGAATCCACTAGCCTCTTATAGCACCTATAAGGACGATTTTGAATTTGAGGCATATCTTAATCGCATAAAAGTAAAAAAATGTAAAATTGCCCTAACTCAGTTTAGAATATCCGCACACAATCTTGCGATTGAGAAAGGACGACATGAAAATATCCCAAAAGAAAATAGATTGTGCACATATTTTAATATGAAAGTAATCGAAAGTGAATACCACTTCTTACTTGTATTTCCAGCTAATACCACAATCAGAAAACAATATTTGAACCCATATTGTTGTCACTGGCCATCAATAAACAAGTTTCGGTCTCTTATGTCGTCAAAATCCACTAAAGTAATAAACAATTTATCGAAGTACATATATTATGCAACAAGATTAAGAACTCTTTTTACTTCGAATGTACTCTAGTAAATAACACATTATTGTCTCTTGCATCATGTATAAGAAGATAGTTTAAAGCACGCTAAATCATAATGTATTTATTTAAAATAAATTCGTCATTGATATGTGCAACTTACTTACCTATTTTTCTTAAGATCATATTGCCTTTAACGCAAAAAAATTAACTCTAATAGATATATGTGTAATAAATTTTTTGTAACTCATTTAATATTTATACTGCAACATTTTGTCTCCATAAATATTGCTAATATATATATGTGTAATGAACTATTTGTAACATTTTATATTAATACTGCAACATTTTGTCTCCATAAATATTACTTTAATTTATCTGATTTTTTCTCTATCTAAATTCTAACCTTACAAAGAACGTTTAAGCCTATGTTGGACCAATATATAAAGTTGTATACGTATATTATTTCACACAAGAATACATACTGTTAACATGTTTGAAATTCGAAGTCACCTACATAGAAATAAATGTTTGCTGTTATTGTTGTAAATAAATATAATATGTTCTGTGCAAATTCTGTTTGCACGGCACTAACATCTCTGTTAATCCCTCTCAGATTAATGTTTATAATACGGGCAAAAGCCCGAAGGGCGTTGACCGTTTATTTGTATCACTTTTCTGAAATACAAAGAGACATTACCTTATAGGCTATCAAGTCAAATAATTCCTGCCGTCATCTATTTTCGCGATGGAAAATTATAGACCGCTGGAGCAACATAGACACTTCGACAAACGCTATATGACACGTAGATGTATTCCTCATGAAATAATACGTCATGGCAGTTATTATTAAGTAGCGGATCGTACTCTTTGTTATGTATTATATGTTTTTGACCGCCAAAATGCGATTTTTTGTTTTTCTTCCTGTTTGCCTGTTTCCGGCCTTAAGCCGTTAAGGGGAACAAGTCATATTCCACAGACTGGTTACTACAAAACGCGTTAACTTTCGGCAACATAATTTTTGTTAATATAACCCGTCTAAAATGTATTGCATAAATCCAGATTTCTTTCGAATTTATTTGCTTCGATCTATTTGATTTCTGATTGTTATTATTATCCTCATAAATCAATAAACGCTTGTTTAAAAATAATGTCTTTTAAAATATTATAGTCGGCATCGGTATTCTCGCGGTATTTCAAATGCGCCACCCTACAGTATGTGCTGTTTACATGTCAGAGTCGTTCTATACATAGATGGTGACGTCACTGCGTTATTGTCGATAAGACCGGTGTGTACACAATGTGTCAGAGTTCCAATCGTGTTACATCGACCATCTCCGGATAGCTCCGGAAGAGTGACAATTTATGCAATAAAGGTCGATAATCCAGAGTGGATTTGCATTCGCTCTCAGAAAGGAGTTTTACATGTGATCATTAGCAATAATCTGGTAAGTTGCGGTTGTAATCCATCAGAAACAAGTTTATTTACAAAATGTATCGATATTGCGATTTAACTGTTTTGTATTTTAGCTTAGTTTCAACTTGTTTACACCTCGTCTGCTCTCACTTTGCCGAGGTTACATATCACTATATACAGATTAGGCCTAAAACCCCTAAATCTAACACTGTTGGATTTTCGTACCAAAATATTCCAGATTGTTCAAAATTAAACAAAAAAACTGAAATTTACAAAACGCCTGCATCATTTATCAAATTTTAAGATTTGTATTCACTGTTGGTTTTCCATTTTTAGAAGCTGTTCTGCCAAGCACTTGGCATCACACAAGCCATTCTATTGAGCACAACTGACAGTTTTGGTTTCCAGAAATCAACAAAGGAGAGATTTCTGAACTATCAAAGTTCCCATTGAATTAAGTTTAAAGCCATAACATCTTAACATACAGTTCTGGAGCTGCATGCCACACTGTGTTTAGTTGCTTTTGCTGTCTCTGTTTTGCTTATGTTTTATTTAGTATTTTATTCTGATTGCCTGTGCTTGCTTCTTATTTGTGTTTAGTGGCTTTTGATGTCTTTGTTTTGCTAAATGTAGTATGTATTATTTTATTTTGATTGCCTGTGCTTGCTTCTAGTTTGCTCTTAGTTTGTTTCATGCTTTATTTTGTTTGTATTGTGAGAAAGCTGCTGATCAGTTCATTTCGAATCTGATTCGAGGTAATATTCGTTCTTAGCACTTTTTTATCCGTCGCACTTTTGTGTTTCTTTTTGAATCAGTTTCTTATTCTGTCGTCTTATTGCAGTTTTTAGCCTTACTAGCAGGTTAGATCAGCAGCTTCCTACACAGTTTTTAATTGCCTCAAATTTTATTTATGCTTTAATATTGTCAAACTTCTTTCAGTGTTGCATGTAATTTATTGTCTAAATTTGTGTTTTCACCCTTAAAAACATGTATTTAATCTTTCTTTTTAGCTGTTTTACCCATGTTTTATTGCTTACACTTGTTGTTTAGTCGGTTAAAAAGCTTTGCAGCTTATGTTACTTGTTATATGTCTTGCCGACTCAAAATAAAATTTATTTATTTATTATTTATTTATTTGGTGATCTTGTTTATTGGTTCTGAAGGTTTACTTCAAAGGAACATTTGTGAACTTTTATAGAACTTTGTAGAGTCTATATCTGTCTGTCTGTAAACAAAGATCAGCTATCACATTATAAAGACGTATGTGCAAACATTGTCAATGGGTTGTTAACTTAACGATTTGAAGGCAATTAACATGTTGAAGAAAAGCGATTGTTCCGATGCAAATTTAGCCTATATGNTATCACATTATAAAGACGTATGTGCAAACATTGTCAATTGGTTGTTAAATTAACGATTTGAAGGCAATTACGTACGTAGACGTTGTGATCATTTAGTAAGACAGTGTAATTATAAACAGTATCAACCAGCATCATAAATTAATAAATTGGCTGTTAATTGTTGTTGTCCCATGATAAATATTTTTTACACAAGTAAAAAACCAGCATTGTTTATTTATTAAATTGTATGTATAATATATTGTTTTGAATAAACTGCATACTATTCTGTATTATTCTTGTTTTTCAAAATGCATTGAATGGATTATGATTCATAAGGAATTCATTCAACCGTTTTTCAAAAGATAACATCACTATGTAACTACATAATACTTAAATATTCTTGTAAGTTTATGACAGCGTTTAAGCATTACTGATTGTGCTACAAGTCTTTTATGTGCAAATAAATGATGTGAAGCGTTCACTTCTTTATATTGTATTGCAATGCATTACCATATAAGTTTTATATATGGACTGAATATACTAATATAATTTACATGCTTCTTCTAAGCCTAGACAGACTGACATGTAAACAAGCAAATTCGTTGAATTGATATCCCCCGCCCAACTAGAGCTTTGTCACAGACGTGACGTATACCCCCACATGCTGCATTGAATATATACAAAGGGCCATAACTCCGTTAATAACAAATGGTGTACAATGCCATTTGGTGTGCAGCATCCTCTTACCCTTATATATACTCATACCAATTTTCAATGAAATCCACCAAAGCACTTCCAAGATATGGCTCAAGACACAAAAGTGCCGGCTGGACGTACGGAAGGACGGACAACGCCAAAACAATATCCTTCGCCTTTGGAGGGGGATAATAAGCTAATTTGATTACTGAAATATATTTGTGTGTTGTTTGTGTTATATGAATGTATAAATTAAAAAAATAATTATGGATGATATAACCTTATGTTTGTTGCATTCAAATATTTACCATACAGCTACAAACTTAGTGTATGCAGTTTAGACTGTGATGAATTACTACAAAATGGCTCCTTTTTAGTGGAATCATAATTTAAACTATGCGACAATAGTTTGCAAAAAAACTGTAACCTTGTGAGATACCGGTATAAATGAAATATTGCAATTGCAAAAAACAACAACAAGTAAGATATCCTACAGTTCACATAATTATACTTTGATAATCCTGTCAATCAAAATTGATCTGACACATTACATTATTTTGATTATGTTAAATCAGTTTATGATTGAATCAACAGCTTACTTTGACTTGAGACATTAGATGGAATAACCTGTTTCCTGGGTAAGACCAGTACTTGGCATCTTAAGGGTTATCTAAAGAACACTTCCACTTAAGGGATCAATGCGGAGACCCCCAAGTCACTAAGCGGACACCATATCTACTACGCCGCAGCCACCGAACCAGCTTTAAATTCCAGACGCTGTAAAAGCACACAATTATGAGATATTAAACGTTTAAGCTTTGCAGATGTAAAACGCTTTTTTTCATCAAGCAAAACATATGATTTTTGTTGGCTGAGTTACTTTATTATTGAAACATTTATAATGTTGTGTACACATTAATGTCCAAATATTTATTACGATACGTGGTTATCAAATAAGCTTTTGCCCGTAAATTAGGTAGCACCTATTATCATATTATTTTGTATTATGTTTTATGTAATACGGGCAAAAGCCCGCGTAGCGGGCGTTGACCGTTCATACATATGGAAATTTAGACAAAACAATACAAAAAATATATATATAAATTACACATATGATGCGACTGGATTTTTTTGCCACGCGTGATTTAGCTCCCCTGAATACTGTTCCGTCATGGGCCACTTATCGTGCCTCCGTTTGTTAACTGGTTTACTACTAGTTGTGACATTATTTTTTATATACAATCAAAAGAAAGATAACCCGTCTAAATTGTATTGGTACATCCGGTTTCAACAATTCGAATAAAATAATGAGTCTCGCATTTATTTGCTTCAATCAATATTACTGTCTCATTGTTAATTTTTACCCTTCAAATTAATTTACAATTGTTTAAAAAGATTTATTTGTTCAAAACATGANTTTGCCCGTAAATTAGGTAGCACCTATTATCATATTATTTTGATAACAATAATAAAAGAACACTGGATAACACAGCCAATTTCACGGAATAAAAATTCAATAATTAAACAGTATTAAGTATGTCTCTTAAAGTGTTTTCTAAGTTTAACAGTTACATAGTATTAACTTCAAACAATTTTCGTCAATGTTTTTATTTTATGCTTTTTTTTACCGTTTATTGACATTGTAAAAGAGTTTAACTGGAGAATTTCGCGGGAATAATGACGTCATTTCGTTAAAAACATGACGTCATTTCACAGTAAAACAGTATATAAATATTAAATGTCCGCACGTGATTGCTAAGGAAGCGGGCGACAGTATTTTTTGGACAGTAATTTTTTTCCCGCTGGGTCTGACAGAATTTCTATGCCACGATGGCCTATGGGAGTTTAGCATTGTGAATAAAAGTGAGGTATAATAATATATAAATTATTATATAATAATTATTATATAATAATTTTCGGAAAAAAACTGTCAACCACGGCTTCGCCTCGGTTGACAGTATTTCCTCAAGTTGACAAATTTACTGTCACCCTGTCAGACATGTAGTATTTTTTTTATTATACCGAAAAAACTATTTACACATGTACAATTTATATGAACCATGAACAATTTTAATATTCAATAATTGAATTTAATTTAAGCAATGAACAACCATTAATATTTTGATATTTAGTAAACGACACTCTTACCTCAATAACAACTTTAATCCAATGCGTATATTAATAAAATAACAACGATATGCACTTTTGTTTTCTGTTTTTCCATCCCTTTATCTAAATTTATTTCAAACTACACTTTTTGAAACGTTTTACGAAATCGAATGACTGCTCGGACTCGGAGTGATTTATTTTATTCCTCTTGAAGTTTCCCATTATACATTACAAACACATAATCCGAAATACGTTTTGGATTTTCGTTCGTTGCATTTTAAAATAAATATTTTACTATTAAATAAACCACAGCGTTCGAAGTGTTGTCACTTAAATCCAGAGTGTCTAAAAGCGGTGTGTTTCGTCACATAAATTACGTCACACGAGTGACGTCATAAATGTCGTAATGTGAAAATAAAAGTACGGAAAGCTGGTTTGGTTATAAATTTAAGTGAAGGAGCAAAATATATAATGATATGTAATGTAAACGATAACACACGGCTGAGCTAGGCCGGCCGTCTATAATCGGCCCTAGCCGCATAATGGTATTAGTTTGTACCATTCCGCACGTGATTGCTAAGGTAGCGGGCGACAGTTCTTTTAGGACAGTAAATTGTTTCCCGCTGGGTCTGACAGTATTTCTATGTCACAATGGCCTATGGGAGTTTAGCATTGTGAATAAAAGTGATGTATAATACTAATTTATATATCATCACTGATCTGTTATTGGTATTGATTTGCTAATGTTTAAACGGGCATTGCTATCAACTCATAGCTGTCATTATTGTTAGCAAGACTTCCAAAGAGTAATATATAATACAATAATATAGCATGACTCTTTTTTTTGACAAACGTGTTTATGTTCTAAACACGAAGGTAGACTACTTGTATACGGCTAAACGTCCGAACAACATATATATATGTCCGCAGCGTTCTTCTATTTCGAATACTATATTATATATAGAATCTTTTATAATGTTTGCAGAGTTAACTTCAATTATAGTGATTGGAAGCAAATATTACATGACAATAGTTTTTGTTAAACAAACATTCCACACGATTTCTGGATGTTTAAAATATAAGGCACAGTTATGCCAGCAGTTTTCTATAAAGTTCAATATATATTTTTCGAATTGATTAAAATTAATTAGCCTTATTTATACGTCAGAACCATATCCATACTGAAGTTATGCATTCAATAAATTAATAAATGAACACTTACAGATTACCAATTTCATACAATTAATAAATCTCAATGCGATTAATATATTGCTTCCTACTTTATCAACTAATACAATACAGTCAACTGAGCCAGAAGTAATTTTTATATTTCTCTATTGTAGGCTAGAAGCTTTATTGTAAGCTTTATTGCTGAAATAAATGTTGTAGTTGTTGTTTGTTTTTGGTATATATACCATTCGTCGTTTTCTCTTGAGCTTAATATTTGAAACATATATATANATACGAGGTTATCAAATAAGCTTTTGCCCGTAAATTAGGTAGCACCTATTATCATATTATTGATAATTATATATATTTATACTATTTATAAGTACAAAAAGAATGTGGCATTGCAGATAATCTGATTGCGGGTGTGCTAAATACTAGCCACAGTGCCCATTGATGTGTATAATTTACATCATATTCAGACAACAAGGCCCTTAATTAATCATTTCCGGTTTACTTCCGGTTTTAGTTGTCAGAAACTCTGAACAAATGATTTAATCTGAATCTATTGTTTTTATTTGCAGTTCTGAATATGGAAAGCAATTGAAAAACTATATTGTAGCTTAAGCCGTATTTCTTGACAAAGTCAGAATGTGTGAGTATAAGTTTCATTAATAAATATTACTTTTTAAATCTTGTGTGTGTGTTTTCGGATGAAATAATTTCGGACGTATGAAAACCTTGATTTGTTCATATCTATCTATCTATCTATCTATCTATCTATCTATCTGTCTGTCTGTCTGTCTGTCTGTCTGTCTGTCTGTCTGTCTGTCTGTCTGTCTGTCTGTCTATCTNTGGTTGTTTGTAAATATTAGAATTAATTATATGTTGACAAATTGATGATGGAGTCATTTTGTTTCAACCAGTTTCAACACTCCTGCCTTTCAGTCTCAGAGTAAACTCACATTGCCAAACTCTCTCCATCAATGACAAGCCAGTGGAAATCACAATGTTATTGAGATACGGAATCGCAGCGGTGTTTTGAGCCGAATATTTCAGAATCTGTCACCACCCGCTTTCTGATAGTATACTCTTCCCAATGTCTTTTCCCAACGGTTTGGGTCTTCTGATAGTATACTCTTCCCAATGTCTTTTCCCAACGGTTTGGGTCTCGTTACGAATTGTAAAATATTGGGCGCGCACGCCGTTAATGAAAGTGTCCTAACCCGTCCGCGTTTGACAGAGAACATTTTCCCGGACTTATTTCGGCGGAAGTAACTTTTTATATTGAGACCGGCCCAAAACGGTTTCTATAAACTAACTGAAAATATTACCGCCGCACTAAATGTTTCAATACACTTATCATAATTTAACGCGGTACGGCAGAAAACAGAAAAAAACTAAAACGACAAAGAATAGATTCCAATTCGTTTTCCATTTTCATAATCGTTTTCTGTACGATTGATTTTTAATTTCAATTCGTTTTCTGTCAAATACAAATCGTAAAAACGATAAAACGAACCTTATCTGTTGCCCTGCTCACCGTTACCAATGATTGTTGCAGCTGATGTCAACATCGTAGTTGTGGGTGATAATAATGCGGGAAAGACGTCGCTGTGTGTCACATTCTCCACGGGCCAGTTTCCCAGTCTGTTCACGCCCATGGAGTGTAATCGGACCCCACATGAGAAAGACCTCACTGTCGGCAATGAAACGGTACATGTGAAGTGTACTGACACGGAAGGCCACGTAAGAGAGCTATTTAACGCTTTCCCCTCTCAGAATGGAAGTTAAAATGTCTCATGCAAACAGCATAAAACCAGAACAGCCTGCTAGTAGTTCGCAGTCTGTTCAGGTGTTATGCTATTTGCTGCTCATCAGTACCTTTGGGTTAAAAATAAAGCCTTTAAAACTTGAATTTTTTAAGAGAGGTCTTTAATTATACCCCCATTACCATTGGTAATGGGGGCTATNATACTAGTTTATGGTTTTAATATGACGTCATTGCGCGAATGGGATGCACTGAATATAACTTTGGGAAATAATTACTACTTTCAGTTTGAAAATGCTATGGTACCGATGCTTTTACAACCGACATAGAGATACCGTTTCAACGGTAATCTTTCGTTTATTTCATTTTGTTTAAACGTTTAGAAAAATCTGTAAACGTGATACCCTTAGTCTTGACCACCAAACTAGCTTTGATTTTAAATATGCTGAAATAGCATGGGGTATTTTGGCCAAACTGGCTTGGATTTAAATAATTCTGAAATAGCTCGAGGTGTTGACCACCAAACTGGCTTACATTTTAATTATGCTGAAATATCTCGGGGTCTTGGACCACCAAAATGGCTTGGATTTTAATAATGCTGAAAAGTTCGGGGTCTTGACCACCAAACCAGCTTTGATTTTAATAATGCTGGACCACAAAACTGACTTGGATTTCAATTATGCGAAAATAGCTCGGGCTCTTGACACCCAAACTGGCTTGGATTTTAATAATGCTGAAATAGCTCTGGGTCTTGACCTCCAAACAGGCTTGGATTTTAATTATGCTGAAATAGCTCGCGGTATTGACCATGAAACTGGCTTGGATTTTAATTATGCTGAAACAGCTCGGGTCTTGACCACCACATTGGCTTGGATTTAAATAATACTGAATAAGCTCGGGGTCTTGACCACCAAACTGGCTTGGATTTTAGTAATGCTGAAATAGCTCAGGGTCTTGACTACCAAACTAGCTGTAATTTTAATAATGCTGAAATAGCTCAGGGTCTTGAACACCAAACTGGCTTTGATATTAAGGGGTCTTGACCACCAAACTGGCTTGGATTTTAATAATGCTGAAATAGCACGAGGTCTTTTCGGCAAAACTTGCTTGGATTTTAATTATACTGAAATAGATCGGGGTCTTTAACCAACCAATGGGAAAGACATCGGACCTCGGACAAATCCGATAAAATTTAACGAGGTCCGATAATATTTCCCAAATTGTCGGACCTCGAGTCCGACAAAAAAAAATGTCGCCATCTTGACTTCCTTTACTTCAGATCAAGTTTTTCCAAATGTCTTCATAGAACGGGTTTTCATTAAGTTGTTATTTTATTGTATTTAGAATTGTTAAACATTGTGAACGTCATAATTATACGTCATAATAATAAAAATAAACTCTACAAAAGGTATTTTCTATTCTTTGGTAAAGAAAAACGAGGTCCGATAAAATCTGGCGAGGTCCGACAAATTTTAAAAGTTATCGGACCTCGTGTCCGACAAGATTTTTTCGTCTTTCCCATTGGTTGCTTTAACGCCAAATTGGCTTGGATTTAAAATATGTTGAAATAGCTTGGGGTCTAGACCATCAAACTGGCTTGGAGTTTTATTATGCTGAAATAGCTCGGGGTCATGATCTACAAACAAACTTTGAATTTTATTATGCTGAATTAGCTCGGGGTCTAGACCACAAATCTGGCTTGGATTTCAATTTTGCAGAAAAAGCTTGGTGTCTTGACATCCAAACTGGCTTGGATTTTAATTATGCTGAAATAGCATGGGGTATTTTCGGCCAAACTGGCTTTGATTTTAATAATGCTGTTATTTCAGCAAAATTTAAATCCAAGCCAGTTTGAGGTCCAGACCCCGAGCTATTTCAGCATTGTTCAAATGCAAGCCATTTTGGTGGAGAAGACCCCGAGCTATTTCAGCATTATTAAAATCAAAGCCAGTTTGGCTGAAAATACTTCATGCTTTTTCGGCATATATAAAATCCAAGCCAGTTTTTTTTTTGTATCAAGACACCGAGCTATTTCAGCATAATTCAAATCTAAGCAAGTTTGGTGGTCAAGACCCCGAATTATTTCATCATTATTAAAATCCAAGCCAGTTTGGCCGAAAATACCCCATGCTTTTTCAGCATAATTAAAATCCAAGCCAGTTTGCAGGTAAAGACCCCGAGCTATTTCAGCATTATTAAAATCCAAGACATTTTGGTGGTCAAGACCCCGAGTTATTTCAGCATAATTAAAATCAAAGCCAGTTTGGTGGTCAAGACCCTGAGCTATAACAGCATTATTAAAATCAAAGCCAGTTTGGCCGAAAATACCCCATGCTATTTCAGCATAATTTAAATCAAAGCCAGTTTGGTGGTCATGACCCTGAGCTATTTCAGCATAATTAAAATCGAAACCAGTTTGGTGGCCAAGACAGCGAGCTATTTCAGCATTATTAAAATCCTAGGCAGTTTGGCCGAAAAAAAAACATGCTATTTCAGCATAATTAAAATCCATGCCAGTTTGGTGGTCAAGACTCCAAGCTATTTCAGCATAATTGAAATCAAGCCAGTTCTGTGGTCTAGACCCCGAGCTATTACAGCAAAATTTAATTCCACGCCATTTTAGCAATTAATGACAAACTTCAAAACTCGCCAAAATCTGTGAACAAGTCCCTTTAATTAATGGTAACCTTAATAAATTAGAAATACACAACACCAAACAATTGTAATCTCTTAAAAATAAAATACTTTATTCTGTTAAAACAATTCTATAAACACAAAGTTTCACATACAGTGTGATACATTATAACGAACACCAATGTCTATTGTCATGAACATCAATGTCTGTTGTCATGAACATCAATGTCTGTTGTCATGAACATCAATCTATATTGTCATGGACATCCATGTCTGTTGTCTGTTGTCATGAACATCAATGTATGTTGTCATGGACAACAATATCTGTTGTCATGGACATCAATTTCTGTTGTCATGGACATCAATGTCTGTTGTCATGGACATCAATGTCANGACAGCATGCAAAATATTCTGTGTCAATGCAGCATGTCGGGGTATATGTCACGTCTGTGACAAAGCTCTAGTTTATATATAAAATTATTTTCTTGATCAATTAGGGCATTTACCATAGACAAATGAAACATTCTGCAAGTTTAAACATATATTTGTATGCAGAAATCTGCAAATGTAACCGATTTTACCAACGGCTATTATTTAATAAACTGCTCCGGTTCATTTGAACAGCAGTAATTTTGAGAACATGTGTAGTAAAATTGTAAACATTTCTTCAAATTATGAAACGGGTATTATATCTTCCATAATTCTTGACAACGTTGCACCTAAGCTGTGTTATTATCATTTTTTATGCAAGAGTAATTGAAATCTGGTTAAAATTAGACCAGTTGATATGCATAATAATTGGATTTGTCACCTTTTATGAGCCTTTAAATCTGTCAAATTCAATGTAATAGTAATTGATTAGCTAAAAAGTGGACAATTGTGTTCAGACTTGTAGTTCTCTTATAATAATTGCAAGCAGGTACCCTAGTTGGGATAGACAGTGTCACATGTTGCTGGGGTTACCCTTCTGACAACCGAATGTGTGCTAATCTGGTCGGTGTATACATGATGGATGTTGGACATAAGTTGTGCATTCAAATTTTGCCCCAAGCCAATATTTTTCATAGTTTATACATAAGTCACCTTGATTTTCACTAGATTGAAGTATGTTGTAGAGCACTCGAGTGAGCTTTCCTTTTGCTATCTTATATTCTACAAAAGCAAATATTTGTATGGCCACCCCGATTCACCAGTTATATTGTAAGATTACATAGATTTGGTTTATTTCTTAATTTTAGTTGACTAGTGGAAGTTGATAAAAAAAAAACTTACGGCAGATTGTTACTGAAGCCTTAATTAACATTCGCTAGCCCCTATAGCTCACAATGCTACTCCAATCAATGGTGGACACGGAAAACAAATATTTGAGTTCATGTAATGTCTCTGTCTGATCTACAGGAAGACTTTGATGACTCGAGACCCGAGTCCTATGAGGAAGCAGACGTGTTCTTGCTGTGCTTCTCGCTCTCCAGTCACAACCAGCTGAAGAGCGTGAAGACAAGATGGATCCCAGAACTGCGCAAGTACAAACCCAAAACGCCCATACTGCTGGTCGGCTGCAAGGAAGGTATGCAATTTACTAAAAAATATATGAGTCTCGCTCTGTGAAAACGGGGCTTAATGCATGTGCATAAATTGTTGTCCCAAATTAGCCTGTGCAGTCCGCAGGAATTTCGCTAAGAAGAGAGATCCCCCCACAAAATACAATAAAAGCGTAAAGTGTCGTCCCTGATCTGGGACAATACTTTACGCACATGCATTAAGACCCGTTTTCCGAGATCGAGGATCATATACAATGTATCAGTGACATTTTTATTTATGTAAGCCAGGACTAATTTAGTGCAAACTTATTTATTGCATTGAAAGCCTTGGGCTTATAGAGTCCTGGTTGTACTTTTGGGGTTCTTGGTGTCTGTGGAAAGAGTTTGAGAATTCTTCCTGAGGCTGATCAAACCTGGGACCTCCTGGTTGCACCGCAGACACTATACCCACTTCACCGATGTGACCCTTTTGCCAAGCTGTACATTTTGATGGTGCCATTATATCTGTTCAAGATTTCTGTTGTGCGATGAAAAAAAATGATAATTCTATTTAATATTATTTTTATGCCCCATATACATTTTTAGGATGGCATATAGCAGTTGAACTGTCTGTCTGTCTGTCAGTTTGTGTGTCCGTCCGAAAACTTTAACATTGGCCATAACTTTTGCAATATTGAAGATAGCAACTTGATATTTGGCATGCATGGGTATCTCATGGAGCTACACATTTTGAGTAGTGAAAGGTCAAAGTCAAGGTCATCCTTCAAGGTCAAAGGTCAAAAAACAAAATCCAATGGAAGTAACAAGCTTTAAAGGGAGATAATTTCTATACCTGCCAAATGATAAATAGAAATTTTATTTCAAAGCCGCGCAGTAGGAGGCATTGTGTTTCTGACCGGTATTAACTTCGCTAATAAAGGTAAATTCTCCAGAACTCGTTTGTGCTGAGTTTAGTCAGTGATAAATTTAGAGATTATTATTATCAAATCTATTTATGTAAGAAAATAAAACAAGTCATCCTTAACCTAAGGTCACATATTTCAACAACTGGACCCAGCATGTGTCTGTTAATCAACAGTGTTGAAATATAGCCAAGTATATCCCACAGTGTGGTACATGTATTTTTATCAATTCAAGCACTATGTGAGATTGGTAAACCCTTTCCCTCTTAGAAGCATAGTGAAAATGGCTATATGCAACCAGCATTAAACCAGAACAGCCTCAGAGTAACTGGCTGGCTGTTCAGGTTTTATGCTGTTTGCTGCTCCTCAGTAATTGAGTGTTGTAAATTAAGCCTGTAAATGGTGAATCTATTAAGAAGTCTTTAATTAAATTTGTTTTTCAAAGGGACTGCAAACGGGTCTCAATGCGCTTCTGAGCGGGAAATGATTAAGCTCGTTTTGCAGATGAAAGGCGTGGTAAGGAGTCAAGCAAAGACAAAGTGTCCAAGAGTCAGGCGGCCAATGTGAAGAGTGCAGTGAAAGCGGCGGGCTATGCAGAGTGCAGTGCCTTGAAGAAGTTTGCTGTGGACGAGTGCTTCGTACAGGCGGTAAGCTGGTTATGTTAAGTTTGTTTGTCGTTGTTTTTGCTGTAATCAACAGTATTTCAGAGTTTTCAAGTCTTTTGAGGCAGTTAGTTTGCCTTTCATTACTGCAATTTTCATTGGCAAGCCTGTCAATATTTAATTAGTACTATGTGTACATACTTATGAAAGAAGCTGACAATTTCCAATCATGAACCAGAAGTGGGGAGAAATTGAGCATAGAAATGATTTCATGACCAATACCCAAACATGTGCTGTTCTTGGACCGGGTCTCAAACGCCACTTTTTTTGTGGCGTGAAAATCGTCAGTTTATCCAACCTTATTAATTATGACAATCGTTTAAGAAACTTTACAACATTAATGTCATTGACTATATTATTACTTTTAAAAGTATGTTAATACATAAATAACATAAGTAACTTCATAAGTCTTAATAAGCTTAAGTTTTATATAAAAACGTTTGTTTGCACATGATAAACATGATAAACAACACTGAAAACCAGAATAATCTAATAATGTTAAGATCAATGTAACAGTATGCTGCATAAATGTTTCAGAATAATTTATTTAAAGAATCACACAAATGTACATCATCTGGAAGGGAAAAACATATTCAAACATCAGAAAATAAAGCATCTCAACTCAAATTGTTAAACAGTTGCATTTGGCCATTTTGCTAATATGATACACAACAAATTAAATGATGTTCAAAAGTATTCTCTTCCAAATAATAAAAAGCTTGGACAATTCATAATTGATATTTCTACAGAGAATATTCAAATGGTCTTGAGGAGTTGAAATAGGTCACATGAATACCCAATAAGGTTTTAAGGTTTCAGGTGAACATCCCAGGCAGGACCCTTAGGGTCCTGAGCCCATATTCACCAAGCCATTCTTAGACTGAAGTTTAAAAATAAACAATATTCTCAAATTGTAATGTTGTAATAGAACATCACAGTCAAAAAGGATGTGGTATTGATCTTCTCTAATAACACAATTCTGCATTTAGAACCACAGGCGCTCAATGGCAATGACTCAATCATTCGACTATCCGTTATAATAAACAGGTTTATAAAAATCACGGCTGCAGCAGCATTTTTTTTTAAGTCACAATGGATAGTCGAATGATTGAGTCATTGCCATCGAGCCCCTTCGGTTTAGAACAAGTTATTTATGACATAAGCAACATTTGTAGCATGAATATATTCAAACACCGAACAGATATTTCTTGATTCTTTGTAAAAAAAATGTGTAAGTCTATAAATGGATTGGTGAATAAGGTCTTGTAAAAAATGACTGTTTGATATGACATGATACAATGATACAAATCTTTGTTTACAGAATCTTTTTTCAATGTTTTATTGACATAATATTTTGTGTTTACAGGTGAAGATTGCCAAAGGTCAGGCCACATCCAGTGGAGGTTGTTGTTGTGATATATTGTGAATTTGCCAGGGTCAAGGTCACTTCAATGTCATAGGTCATGTGAAGGTCAATGTTCATTTCAGCAGTATGAATATCCTCAGGGGGGATGAGTTCATAAAAAAATGCAGATTCTTATGACCACGCTGTCATACAGTTGTACTGTTACATGATAACATAACAAAGGCAGAACAGAACACTCCTATCACAATATTAATTGAATACAAAATTAGAACAACTGAAAATCAATAAATAAAACAAAAACAACCAAACAAACATTATTGTGTTGTGCCTTTAAAGTGCAATATATATTGTGAATTTGTGTGGGTTAACATTGTATTTTAAAATGTGTTCATGTCTTTGGTTGAAGTTTATATCCAGTAATCTCAAGTCAAATAACAGGAAGGAATCAGGCTTTTGGCTTCAACACAATCGAAAAGGAATACATGTATGCTGTTGTATTATTGTGTATGTATGAAGCAGAAGAAGTGTTGCATTCAGCTTGTTAAGGCCTTGTTAATTTCTGTTCAATTCTTTATAGCTTTAGTTGTTTTTGTTTTTTATACACTTTCACACATTCTATCATTTTTTTATAAATGTGTAAGATGTATATGTTTGTTTAAGGGGACATTTTCACCAATACACTTACAGCATTAAAATTTAATGTTTACACAAAAATGTCATGTTCTGTTCTAAGGAAACAACTTTAATTTATTTAACTTAGTAGTCAACTTCACTATTTTTTTCTTTTTACCACAACTTTTGTGGGACATTGACATGCAGCATATTTAAAAATCATGTACAATTATAAGTACATATTTGTATGCCCCTGAAGGTTGGCATATAGTGATCGCACTGTCCGTCTGTCCTTCTGAAATTCCATCACACTTTGCGTTTAGGTTTCGAAAAATGGTCATAACTTTTGCAATATTGATCATTCAACTTGATATTTGGCATGCATGTGTATCTCATGGAGCTACACATTTTGAGTGGTGAAAGGTCAAGGTCATCCTTCAAGGTCAAAGGTCAAAACAAAATCAAAGCGGCACAGTAGGGGGCATTGTGTTTCTGACAAACACATCTCTTGTTGTTTAATGGTCAACTAATTCTGCATTTCGAAATCTGAAAATAGTTGGGTCTATATGGGTCTTGTTAAATATATTTCTGTAAGTTTTAGACATGTCAATGGTTTACCTATACAGTGAAAATCTTGTTTTGCTGCTTAATGTAAGATGTCACTATGCCAGTTCTGTGATAATTTGCCACTTCTAAGCTTATTGGCAATGCTTGTATAATGTTTCCTTTTTTAAAGAAACTTTCATTCTACTTGTGTGTTAATATGAACTTGTGCCACTTTGTGTTTGGTGCATTTTATGACATTATCTATTGCTTAGGTAGGCCTAAATATGATAAAAAAAAATCCTCCTTTCTTTGTGTGTTGCTATGTTGCTTATTGTATATTTATCAATCTTAATAGATAAAAAATATGTAGATTAGATGAAATAATATATAAACATTCTGTCGCTATAGAACAACAAGAAAAACAAGAGCCCATTATTGAACGAATTGGTGTAAGATTTAATTTTTGTAAAAGATCATAACTATTCCTTGACTTCTCACTACAAACCTAAGAAAATAACTCTAACATTATTACACTTGCTATTGAAATCAATGGACATTTGTATGGCAGTCAGTACAGCTTATTGAAATATTGATAGCATTTTATTTGAGTGGTACTATTTATGTCTAATTAATCAAATTGAAACAATTATTGTTTAATCTATGTTAATCTGTCGTGTCAGTGTAATTGAAGATCATTGTTATGTCCCCTTGATAATAATGGCACAAGAGCATAGTGTTAACTATTTCTGTTGAGTGTGTGTCGCGGATGGGGGGAGCATTAAAAAAAAATTGTGCATTAATAGATCACATATTTTTTTACATATTTTGAAATATATTGGCACAAATGATCATTATATTTAGACGACACTTAATGTTTGAAGTTAAACGTTATGGTCACAGTGTACTTATGAAGTTTGTGAATATTCCTCAAATGGATATAGCGAAAGTTGATGTTCTGGTCGGGACCATAAGATTATTGCACAAAAGAAATTGTCAAAAAATGTTCATCATATCATGACAGCATGCCGCATACAAATTAAGTCGCTCACTTAAATGTCAAGGTCACAGTGGACACTAGGTTTGTGCATATTCTTTTTATGAATATAGTGAATTAGCTGTTCTTGTCTGGCACATAACTGTATTGGGACGAGATTCTGAAATAAATGTGCATATATGATCATCATATCAAGACCACTTGTAGCCGCCATCACAGACATTAACTAATTTGCTTGCTTTAAGGTCAAAGTCACAATCATGTACCACTAATAGGCAATAATGCTAGTATTAAGCTTTCTCATTATTTTGACTTAACCCTTTGCATGCTGGGAAATTTGTCGTCTGCTAAAATGTTGTCTGCTAAATTTCTAAAATTAGCATTTTTGTCGATTTTTTTTCAAAGAATACTATCAGAATATCAAACAGTTTGGATCCTGATGAGACGCCACGTTCTGTGGCGTCTCATCTGGATCCAAACTGTTTGCAAAGGCCTTCAAAATCCGGTTCCAGCATCAAAGGGTTAATGCTGTTTTTATTGTAATAGGATCTATGTTGTATTCATATTATCTTTGTTACTCACTCATTTCCGTGTCCAGTGATATTAAGTGGGAGGCAATGGGGTTCTACTAACACATTTCAATTTTTATTTTATTTTTATAATGATATTAAATATTTGCTAGTCTATCTGACAGAGTACATTAAGTGTCCTTTAAATTTGTACAGTGTTGTTGTCAATTCTATTTTATATTTGAAATGTAATTGTATATTCAAATTCAGTTTTGTAAACAATTCCTTTTGTTGTTTTTACAGAAATGTACCACTAATGAAAACTTGTTTGAGTAATTTTGTATTTATTGATCATTTAATTAGGTTAACTGATGTAGGATTTACATTGCTGCATACTTATAATGCTATAATATTTTACTACATATTTTAGACTAAAGATTTTATTTATGGATTAAAGGATTATAAACAAAGCTTATTTAATTGAAATAGATAATATATTTATGAAAAGTGAACCTATCGTATTTTTACAATAAACAATAGTGTAAAATTTAAAATGGGAATGTATCATACTTGCACTAATATGATATTGCTTTTATATTTTTGTGTTTTAATCATGCATTTATCTTCTATATGTTTATCAGCAAGTTACTGCTTAAAATATATGAATAATTTGTATTGTTGTTTGTTGTGCCTCTTGCTTGAAACTTGTTCGCAATGGTCAATGTCACTCTGACAGGTCAAATATGTGCCACCTTGATATTCGCATATTTAGTCATAACATAAAACAAAGAAGTTTCCTGAAATCTTGCAATATGGTTATTACCAAAACATGTTTGTTACACAAAACACAACAAAAAAATGTAACTTTTAATATTTATATTATATAAAATTGTGTGTATGTATATATAGATATATACAAAAGAAAACTTAGGCTAGTTGTTTTACGTATATACATCTTTCTCTTCCTTTCTGACAGATGTTGTCTTTTTCTCCAAAATACATGAAATGTAGATTTTGTTTGGAAAAAAATAGCAATTAATATTTGTTAAAAGGCTTATATTAAAGAAAATATTCAAATAACAGTATGTGAGTGATAATTGTCAATAACAAGATGTGTTTATTTATTTCTATCAAAATTATTATGCAAACTTAGTGCCTTCCTAGAATAGGCCTGGAAAGAAGGACAAGTCTGATATGTAAAATAATTTTTGCATTAATTTTGTTGTTAACACTGCAATTTTAAGATAAATGTCTCACTTGAGTTGACATTATGTTCATTCAGTATAATAAGCAAATTAAGCTCTTTAGTGGCTCAATATACAGAAAAAAAGAGGCTATGTTTCTATATAGCTTAATCTTGCATTTAAAACATGCGTATATCACCAGATAGTAAATACATGCAAGTTTGATTGCATGTGCGTAGGAACTCGTTGTTTTAGCGCAATTTACTCTATTATTTTACAATTATTGGTATGGAATGTGTCTTGGAACACAGTGCATAACAGTCTCCACACAATTCATAACATAAATCACATTCGCGGACTTCTGCAGAATTTGGATTCCCGTCAAAACGTTAGTCCTTGTAACAGTATCACATTTTAACGTCATCTGAAATTTTCATTTGATAATATTACTGATTTGAACGGAAATCTAAATTGGATCACTTCTGCAATATTGTATATCTCGAATATTCGAGTGCTCAGACATTTAGACGTTCTCTTCCTATTGATGCACCGAATTTGCATTGGTACTACGTACGGAACCAAGGCCTGGAATATTCCGCTCTTTTGGGAATAACACTCAGTCCCCTTTCAATTCGTGATGAACCGTTGACGGCACAGTGAGCCCATATTCAGGCTTCATCCCATTCATCTTCATTCTATTCGCTCCAATACTGGGAGTCAAAATTCTCTAGGTCTAGGTCATCCGAAAGTGGATGTATGACGTCATCATCGTCGTCATCGGCTTCTTTCAGAACGGCTTCCCGCAGCTCGTTCATTTCGTTCTGTTTCCTTTCAAAGTACATGACGTAAGCGGCGAGAATTCCCTCCAAAACTAGCAGACGGAAGCGCATTCGAATCCGGAAGATCGGGAAGTTGTTTCTGATAGCGCTGTGGTATCGTTTGAAGACGTCATCTCGTTTGGTGAGCAGAGCCTCGATCTGACACAGACCGTGCTCCAGACGACGATCACATTCATACAGACGATCGTAAAGAGACATCAGTGAAGACATAGTGAACGATTTGAATATCAGCGTGGGTGACTTCTTCGTATGATCCCTTGCTGGGTATTAAACAATTGACGTTCTTATATCATTTGTTTTCAAAGTCACTCAGTAATTGTATGCAACTCACGAGGTAAAGAAAGAAAAAAGTTGCCTAAAGCACCTAACAGTAGCCAAATTTCATTTATGAAATGCAATAATAAATATTAATAGTAACTATTAGTTTATCCGAATTCAAGTAATCTTTAAGTAGTATGCACATTTGATTTGTGATTTCAGTACCTGGTTTCTTGAAACTTATACATACCCGTTGAGCTTGGAGTTCTTCGTCTTCAACTCACGAGTCTCAAAGTTACTCATTTTCGCAGCATATTATAGTGTTTTTCACGGCAGTAAGCGTTAAGCACCAAGCCAATGAGGACGTCGCGTTTTTTCACACGTTTTGAAGCGTGCATGATGTCGTCATGTTTTTCACACTTGCTCTTCAGACGGCGGTATTTGGCGTCTCGCACATTTTGGTACCAAGCCGCGGTGATATTGGCATATTGAGGAAATTGCTTATCCGTTATTGAAACTAAACTTAAAATATGTTTTCATCATTGCATAGGGTAAAAGCCATGTGGTCAGCCCGATTCAGCCCAGTACAATCGGGCTGACCACATGGCTTTTAACTGCCTTTTTACAGCAGAGTATTGATGTTAAGCAGAGTGCTCGGACAATGGTTTTTATAACCGAAGTCTCCGAGGGTAAATAAACCAATTAGTTAGTTAGCATAGGGTATCTTATTCGTAATGTGTTGATCTACTACGTCTAGCAAATAAACAACTTACGTATGATGCATGTTTTGTTCCTTTGTGGCGAAATCGACGACAGCTTTCTATTGGGCCATTCTAGTATGTATGATTTAGTTTACTCTAACTCTGACAGATATTTATAATTCATTTACTGAATAACACAAACATGCAAGTGAAATACGTATTGATACATATTTTACAATGACGACTGTCCATAACTCTGCTATAATCTAATATATTGTTTATTTGGGCATTAATCAAATATTTCTACTGTCTCTGAATGACAGCCTCTGAACAACTATGTGTCGTTCTTTAACTTTCCACTTTAAAGTAAATTTTGTGGCAACAATTTCGAGACATTGGATAATTTATTTACATACTCCGGTACATTATAGAGAATTAACTCGATGACCCGTCCTCGAATTCAAACTTGGTCGCCATGGTTATTTCGCGTTACGTCGGCCTTATCTTCAAACTGCCACTGTTCCCATGCGTAGACTGGTCAACAATTGATGAAATAAATAATAAACGCCTTTAAATAAATAATACTATTATTCTACTAAGATGTTACAATGGGTTATCATTTAAACACTAGTTACTGGTAAATACTGGTAATAATTAACGATTTGTATACGTTCATAGCAAAAATGATAGTTGCTGTAAAAGTGAAAATACATTGTATTGTAATGAGTATAGTGTGTATAGTATCGAGTATTGGTATTGTCAATTTCGTGATGGCAGTAGAAGATATTATTGTAGTAATTTTGCTAGAAACAATAGTTCTTTGTAATAAAATGATAAAAAAGATACGTTTTCTGTTCGTTCAATCACGAGTTATAACAGGATTGGAAAAAAAATCTTGTTAACCCTTTGCATGCTGGGAAATTTGTCGTCTGCTAAAATGTTGTCTGATAAATTTCTTAAATTAGCATTTTCTTCGATTTTTTTCCAAAAAATACTATCAGAATAGCAAACAGTTTGGATCCTGATGAGACGCCACGTTCTGTGGCGTCTCATCTGGATCCAAACTGTTTGCAAAAACCTTCAAAATCCGGTTCCAGCACTCAAAGGTTTAATTAACGAGAACCGTGGTCGCCGGTCTAACCTAAACTCCCAGACTTTTATCAAAATAGCGAGACGAGGTCACTGACTCATATCACTATACCGGTGCACGTTCTGCTGTCTGACCGACCCTTTTTACACGAACGTCAGATTATTCTCAGAGTTGCAGACGACAAGGCGGAATTATGGCGACGAAATTCTTCCTGCTCCTAGCCCTTGTTGCGTGCGCATATGCAAATTTCTTTCAAACAGGTATACTTATATGTTTTATTATATATATTATATCGATTTTTAACATACAAATCAGCTATTGAGGAAATACAAGTAACGGTATTGTATTGTACATTTCGCAAACGCCTTTAAGATGTACACACCGGGCACTACAGCGTACGTTTACTTCAAACTGAGTCGCGCTCTGGGAAAACCGGGCTTAACGCATACGCATAAACTCGATTTTCGTTTAGAGGAGACTTCCTTAAAACGAAAATTCCATAAAGCGGAAATTGTCGTCCCTTATTTGCATTTGCAGACTGCACAGGCAAACCTGGAACGATACTTTACGCATTTTCATTAAGCCCGGTTTTCCTAGAGCGCGACACAACGATATATTCACTACTTAGCAGTTGTTCATACATACGTGTACTTCACCGATCGAACAGCGAAAACATCAGTTTTGTTGACTTCTTTCAATAAATTGGTTGACATAAAACATAACGAAATACCATCGGTTGAAGTGTGTATGATGTATGAGGTCTGTCTACGTCGAAACGGCATTATGTAATGACCCTGACTGTGTACCGCCATTGCACCGACACTGTCAAATTCACTTAAATTGAAATTACTTTTTAGATCTGTCGATTAGGCGAATAAACATTTGAAAAAAAATGCTGCAATTTCCAGCTTTTTTTATGTCATTTACTTCTGATCGATGGGAGAAATTCATATATTGTATTGGGAAACCCAAACGGATCAAGAGATCGGGCCGGCGATCAGTACTTGGTGTTTTATTTATTTTGCACTTTCCAGCTTTTTTTAATTTACTTCTAATATATGTAAGGAAAACACACCTGTTGTATTTAGCAACACGAGCGGATGAAGGGGATTGAACCGGGTATGCGTACTTGTGTTTTTATTTAAATTGTCATTTCCCTTCAGGCAAGTGCCCGGACGGCCGCGGGGCCGGTGAGAGATGGAACCCGATCGGAAGTTGCATGGAGTGCTCCTGTGACCACCAGGGTTACGGCTGTGACAGGTGAGGACACACATACTGTAATAGGGACAAATAACGACTAAATATGTCTATTTACAAATATACAATAAAACCATTTTTTCGTTAATTTAGTCACTGTTTTTTTCCACAGTATTTGTTGCTCTGGGTGGGGTATTCGTTTCATATAATATGTTCGGCAGCGTGGCATACATGAGATTAGGTTTGATGTAGAGTGAATGTAGCCATATACAGGAATATTGCTCAACAGTTCGTCGATTTTTCCTATTTCGTCGATAATGTCAATATGCCTACCGTACGTTAATCATAAAACTCGACGCAAAACCAGAGTATGGTTCCAATGAGAAAGCATGTATTTGTGCCGACCTGATTCAATATTTGAGATGATTCTGAATAACCAACATCATATTCATAGGTTGCTTAACTGACACACCTAAGAATACAATATGGTTCAATCGATACACACGCATCATTGGTATCCGTGTTCCCGTTTTAGCTGCCAGCCGCTGACGCCCATTATGGGCTGCTACCCCATAGAGGACAAAAGCGTTGCCTACCCCGAGTGCTGCCCGCGTCTCGTCTGTCCTCCCATCACGCCGTAGTCACATCTAATTTACTATATTATATGTAATAAACGAGTAAAACTACGCCTGTATTATCTTGTATGACCGCCAATCACACCGTAGTCAATTGTATTGTATCGCAGGCAATAAAACTACGTCTGTATCTTCCATGTTGTCAATGCCACAAAAATACATGTTTTATCTAGCCTCCCATCACACAGTACCGTATATTGCAATTGTTCTGATCGATTGTAATAAACACATAAAACTAAGTACATTCATACATCAATTTGTTATTTAATTTAGTTATCTCAAGCAAGAAACAACCAGTACAACAAATTTTCATTACAAAATGAGTATTTATGTTTAAGTGTAGTCAGGATCTTGACCACCAAACTGGCTTGGATTTTAATTATGCT
This sequence comes from Dreissena rostriformis, assembly GCA_007657795.1. Classification (NCBI taxonomy): domain Eukaryota; kingdom Metazoa; phylum Mollusca; class Bivalvia; order Myida; family Dreissenidae; genus Dreissena; species Dreissena rostriformis. Next base: position 28,475 of record VMBQ01004795.1, read on the forward strand.
GAAGTAGCTTGGGGTCTTTACCACCAAATTGGTTTGGATGTAAATTATGCTGAAATAGCTCAGGATCTTGACCACCAAATTTGCTTGGATTTGAATTATGCTGAAATAGCTCGGGGCCTTGACCACCAAACTGGCTTGGATTTAAATTATGCTACCGCCAAAATGGCTTTGATTTTAATTATACAGAAATAGCTCGGGGTCTTTACCACCAAACTGGCTTGGATTTCAATTATTCTGAAATAGGTCGGGGTCTTGACCACCAAAATGGCTTGGATTTTAATTATGCTGAAATAGCTCTGATCTTGACCACCAAATTAGCTTGGGTTTTTATTATGCTGAAATAGCTCGGGGTCTATACCACCAAATCGGCTTGGATTTAAGTTATTCTGAAATAGCTCAGGATCCTAACCACCTAACTGACTTGGATTTCAATTATGCTGAAATAGCTCGGGGTCTTGACCACCAAAATGGCTTGGATTTTAATAATGCTGAATAGCTCGGATCTTGACCACCAAACAAGCTTGGATTTTGATTATGCTGAAATAGATCGGGGTCTTGACCACAAAACTGGCTTGGAATTTAATTATGCTGAAATAGCTTGAGGTCTTGACCACAAAACAGGCTTGGATATTAATTATGCTGAAATAGCTCGGGGTCTTGACCACAAAACTGGCTTGGATTTTAATAATGCTGAAAAAGCTTGGGGTCTTGACGCCCAAGATCTTGACCACCAAATTGGCTTTGATTTTAATTATGCTGAAATAGCTCGGGGCCTTGACCACCAAAGTGGCTTGGATTTTAAATTAATTCTGAAATAGCTCAAGGTCTTGACCACCAAACTGGCTTAGAGTTTAATTATGCTGAAATAGCTGTGTCTTGACCACCAAAATGGATTGGATTTTAATAATGCTGAAATAGCTCGGGGTCTTGACCACCAAACTAGCTTTGATTTTAATTATGCTGAAATAGCATGAGGGATTTTCGGCCAAACTGGCTTGGATTTTAATAATTCTGAAATAGCTCGGGGTCTTGACCACCAAACTGGCTTACATTTTAATTATGCTGAAAAAGCTCGGGGTCTTGGACCACCAAAATGGCTTGGATTTTAATAATGCTGAAAAAGCTCGGGGTCTTGACCACCAAACTAGCTTTGATTTTAATAATGCTGAAATAGCATGGGGTATTTTGGCCAAACTGGCTTGGATTTTAATAATTCTGAAATAGCTCGAGGTGTTGACCACCAAACTGGCTTACATTTTAATTATGCTGAAATATCTCGGGGTCTTGGACCACCAAAATGGCTTGGATTTTAATAATCCTGAAAAAGCTCGGGGTCTTGACCACCAAACTAGCTTTGATTTTAATAATGCTGGACCACAAAACTGGCTTGGATTTTAATTATGCGAAAATAGCTCGGGCTCTTGACACCCTAAATGGCTTGGATTTTAATAATGCTGAAATAGCTCCAGTGGGTCAAGCTTGACCTCCAAAATTACAGAAAAATTTAATTCCAAGCCATTTCAGCAATTAATGACAAACTTCAAAACTTTCCAAAATCTGTGAACAAGTCCCTTTAATTAATGGTTACCTTAATAAATGAGAAATACACAACACCATACAATTGTAATCTCTTAAAAATAAAATACTTTATTCTGTTAAAACAATTCTATAAACACAAAGTTTCACATAGTTACAGTGTGATACATTATAACGAACACCAACGTCTATTGCCATGAACATCAATGTCTGTTGTCATGAACATCAATGTCTGTTGTCATGGACATCAATCTATGTTGTCATGGACATCAATGTCTGTTGTCATGAACATCAATGTATGTTGTCATGGACAACAATATCTGTTGTCATGGACATCAATGTCTGTTGTCATGGACATCAATGTCTGTTGTCATGGACATCAAAGTCTGTTGTCATGGACATCAATGTCTGTTGTCATGGACATCAATGTCAGTTATCCTTAAATAAAACCTATGACACTTATAAAAACATACAAGTACATAACACATACCATTATTTAGTAAAGTAAAGTTATGTGATTATAGNAATTGTAATTATACATACATTTCAGTATATTAATTAACATTCCAATGTTGCATGTTGCGCTCACTAGTCACAGTCAACAGTCAATAATTTTTTATTTTTATTGCTATAACTGCACATGCTTAACTGGGAAGATACTTTATGCACATGCATTAAACACCCTTTTCACAGAGCGAGGCTCAAAAACATATATATATAGCTAGTCAACAAAATTAACACACACACTTGCATAAACAAAATGAAATGCTTGTTGGAATTATCACAGAACTGCTTATATGGTACCAACAATCAACAAGTAAACTACAGAACCACAATGAGGACAAACACAAACAACTGTCTGTTACCTTGTACCTAGACTATCCAGCTGTCAGGTCAGTTCCAGCCAAAAGACACGACTAGGAACATTCTTGACGGTCTTTTTGGTTTGAATTTTCTAGTGGGTTTTTCCATTAGATAGCTCATTCTGGGACACAACTATCGATCAATTGATGTGTCATGTTTAGAGATAAATTGATTTTGTCATGATTATTGAATGTTGCTTACAATTATGAAATCAATGTCAACATCCTTTTCTTGTACCAATTGTGTGGGCACGCAGAAACCCGCAAATCTTAATAAAAATGTATCATGTTTAGGCCATACCTGAATGGTTTTCGATTATGATAACAGTGCCTTAATGTTTAGCATTGATTTGTAAAATTACAGTAATGGCAGTCAATTGATAATATGCTATTACTGTAAATCAATGACCACACATTTGATTTTTAATACTGGTTCATAAACAATGATTTTTGTAAAGAATGATTTCGTGGGAATAATCCAATGAACATACAATGTTATTGATTAAATGCCAACCATTTTCCAAAATAAATCCATTCAAATGTCATTTCATTTGTCGACACAAACACAAAAGACAAACAAGCATCAACAGTAATAATGTAAGCTTACAAATTTGCTGTGAATGGCAGAATTATTTATTAAAAAGTTTGTGGCTGATAATCAACCATATGACCCTCATATATAAATGTCAAAAATAATACATACAATATTTACTGTCAACAAATAACTACATGAAATAAATAATTAACACTCTGCAATATCTACACATTTATATAAATGCACCTTTATTGTCAATTAAATGCTTACAAACAATAAAGTAGAATAATATAAACAAATGTCATTGTATAGTAAGATAAAGCAACAGAAAATGTGAAGAACCTTTAGTCTGCAGTGTAGTAAAAATTACATATTACATTAATATTATATTAATTTCTTAGTTAACTTGTGAAAATGAGGAAGGCATTATTGAAATTACATTAAAATTATGAGATATTTATCATGCACGAAACACAACTATTATTGTCATCCTTATGATATATAAAGGGTGTAGCGCAGAACTGCTGCATCTACTTAGCATTTTTATATCTGATACTTCAGTTTTACCGAAAAAACCTTGCTATTCATCTGTGTCTGTCTCAAACGTGAAACAGTGTTTCTGCTTTTAACAGTATTTCGACATTTAGCCCAACAAAAGTGGTGTATTTAAATTCGTCATGAATGATGAAAGAGCTCCTCTAATCACGGCTTATCAAAATAATGGACTTAAGCATTCAATTTTCTAAAAAGAATGACAGTTTTGTTAAAATATGCTTTTACCTTTTTCATTGAAAAGTCCCATAAATCAATGCAGATTGATTCATTGAATGCATACATCACATTTTGTATAATCCCAAAGCTTTTAAGAAAATTTATTATATATTTTTTAGAGCCATGTTTTAAATCATTAAAATTCATTAAATGGATCAAAAAGCGTTAATTCAACTTCTGACTTTGAAGTCAACACACATTATATTTGCAGATAATTTAAAAAGTAAAGCAAATTGTGATAAAATGATACCAGTGGAAATTGTGTTGAAATTAAGATAACATTAAAAAATGGATGCTTGACAGGTTTTATTGAGTCTTTTTATTAATAAATCTACACAATACAATGAGCACTGTTAGGTAAAATGCTAGCGAAAATAGATTGTCTAGCTCGTTTATTCAGTTAAACACTGCAAACACTATGTGTTATTTACCCTTTGAGCGCTGGAACCGGATTTTGAAGGCCTTTGCAAACAGTTTGGATCCAGATGAGACGCCACAGAACGTGGCGTCTCATCAGGATCCAAACTGTTTGCTATTCTGATAGTATTTTTTGAAAAAAAATCCAAGAAAATGCTAATTTTAGAAATTTACCAGACGACATTTTAGCAGACGACAAATTTCCCAGCATGCAAAGGGTTAATGAAAGCGAACTTTTTGTGATGCGAAGCATTAGTGGTAATCAGATGATATTGTAAAATCACTTGAGACATAGTTAACTAAAAACAAATGTAACACTATGTGAATCATTAAAATTAATTGAATAAAATCAACAATGTAAAAATACAACCAAAATTAAAAGACATTATGCAAATAAATGCATGAAGCCATGTGTACAACACGTCTAGCTCTGTGTACAACACGTCTAGCTCTGTGTACAACACGTCTAGCTCTGTGTACAACACGTCTAGCTCTATCTATCTACAACTATAAGTACTGCCATTAAAGCACCAAAGGACTATTTCTGAGATTCTACATAAACATAAAAATGCTATAGGTCTTTCTTCTGCCTGAACATTTGTAATATATCTATTTTCATAGTCCATTATAAAGGAAACACAGGGTTGCATTTTTTTAGGTGAAGGGATTATAAAGGCATATTATTTTATAAATTAAAATTGATAAAATATTTTTTAGTAAAAATAGAAATACAAAGCATATTATGCTTTCAAATTATTGGAAAAACTGACAAGTGATAAAACATGTTTAAGTAAAGAAAGTTATCCAAAGCATATTTTGCTCGCAAGTTATTGGAAATACTGACAAGTGAATGTGCTTGAGTGTTAAGTCTGACGAATTGGTAAGATTTAGACAGCACATGATCTTGTAAATTATCATAACGTTACAGTAACGTTTCATTTTACCAAAGAAACATTTTGTAGGCAAATATTCAAAGCAAATCCTGTGAAAAAGAAAAGTTAAAAAAATTAACAAAAATTTGAATGTACAAACAGTTTCACAACATATCCAAGCTTCTGCTAATGCTTTACTTACAACCAAACACACTTTCAACACATTGCTGACAAATACACCATTAGTAACTTGGCACATTGTAGCTTGCTGGGTCAGCAATACTGTTGCTTCCTTCATTTGATAGAGCAGACACAGAACATAATCCGTATTACGACTCAGGGTTCCCATTGGGGCCAATAATGGCGTCTACAAGTAGCGTGGTGATCTGTTCAATCTGTTCGTCCCTCATATCATTTGCCCGTCTCATCAGGGGAGATGACTCTGGGCTGCCGGCGTGTTTCCTGGTCGGTGAGTTCATAGCAGAGTCTGTGTAATCTGCTGTCGGAATGTTTATCGATAACGCAGGAGTGACGGCCTTGATGGCCGGTTTGATTGGAACGATCGGAACGGTGGGTGGTTCATTGGTGATTATCGGAGTATCGTCGTAGTTCGTCAGCTCTGGGGAAGGCATTGGATCCCGTATTCCAGACGCAGTTCGTATCGACCGCGAGGAGTCCAGTGGCATGAATTCTGACGACTGCTTTATCTTCTGCGGTCCTGTGTTGGGATTTTTCACTGGATGCGAGATCTGAATAAACTCAGCCTCATTCTGGCGAAAACCCGGACTACTCATGTTTATCAAGGAATTTGAAACGAGCGATCGCTGCGTTAGTGATTTTGCAGACTTCATGCCACTGGCTGTGCTCCTAGCACTTCCAGCGCGTCCAATCGAAGGTCTGGGCATAAACGGTGCCTTGGTGCTGAACATAGGCTGGTCAATCTCGCTGGACAATGGTCTCCCTCCATTTGGTACATTCAGTGTCCCGATAATGTCCAGATCCACTTCTCGCGTCTTCGAACTAAACGTGGGCTGCGTGGGTTTCACTTTCGGGTGTTTGTAATCACTCATCGCACTAGAGTGGGAGTCAGCGATGCTGGTCTTGTTGGCATTGTACAAAGCATCTTGTGTATTATGCAGGTCAAGGTCTTCTAGAGCGAAGGTCACAGAATGACGTTCCCCTTCTTCGTTGTGGCCGTTCTGTTTCTCGCCGATTCTGGAGCTGACGTTCTGCTTGATGACCTCATCCACTGTCAGACTTTCAATTGCTTTCTCTTCTTCTTCTGATCTCGAGTCAATAGTTACCACCGTCACCTGGGGAAAAGCGCAATGAAAAATGTACAATACATAATATTAAGTTTAAATATCGTGTACCAAGCATGCTAGGGGATCAGACATACAGATTTACAAGTTCTTCCAACAATATCTAGATCCTTCTCCGAGAAGATTTTATAAGATTCAACACTTTTCTGGTATTTAAACCTGGTTGAAATATCTAAATNAGTGGAATACAACAAATACGACTGAAATAAACTACATATAGTATTGACCAATGACAATGCTTTCTGCATTAATGCTTGAATTTTGATTGGCTCATTCGGAAGATTAGGAATAAGTTTAAGAATACATGGGGCTTTATAAATTACAAATGTGTCACAGACACTGATGACCCCAAAATGAATATTTGGACACAGACAAAATGACTCCCAAAATGATCACCTACACATTCGGTTTTGAGCAAAATCCGCCAAGCACTTAGAGTAGTTGAACACACACAATTCTGGAAATATATATTCAATAGCGGAAAATAGACAAAGGTCCATAATTCGGCCAAAAATCGACACAGCCAAAATTCCTTTCTTTACGATCATCTACACATTAAAGCCACACACCTTATTTGGCATAGTAAATTTAAGTATAAATAAGAAACATAATTTACCTATGCCAATTAGAATATATCTGGTGGTTACAAGGTAGAAATCCGTCTTTTTTGAGCTTTAAAACTTGAAAATAATCGCGTTTGTCGAAATTGTAGTTTGCGTATAAAAATCCTACTTTCGGTTTTAAAAGCCGTAAAAAACATTTGAAAAATAATAAATAACTCGCTAACTAGGCTTTAGATTTAATGACAATTTTGCACACTTTCAAATTGCATCTATATGTATTTATTATCATGTACTTCATTTCAAGGTGTGTGGCTTTAAGGTGATTCAACTGTTAAAGAATGAGCGAGATCCAACAAGAGAGGAGTTGAAAACGCACATTTTGGGGACTATACATTCCATAGTGGAAAAACAGACAAAGGGCCATAATTCAGCTAAAACTTGTCGCAGCAAATATTCCTTTACGATCATCTACACATAAAAGTCATTCAACTGTGAGNAAATGCTTGAATTTTGATTGGCTCATATGGAAGATTAGGAATAAGTTTAAGAATACATGAGGCTTTATAAATTACAAATGTGTCACAGACACTGATGCCCCCAAAATGAATATTTGGACACAGACAAAATGCCTCCCAAAATTGTCCCCTACACATTCGGTTTTGAGCAAAATCCGCCAAGCACTTAGAGTAGTTGAACACAAACAATTCTGGAAATATATATTCAATAGCCAAAAATCGACAAAGGTCCATAATTCGGCCAAAAATTGACACAGACAAAATTCCTTTCTTTACGATCATCTACACATTAAGGTGATTCAACTGTTAAAGAATGAGCGAGATCCAACAAGTAGTTAGAGAGGAGTTGAAAACGCACATTTTGGGGACTATACATTCCATAGTGGAAAAACAGACAAAGGGCCATAATTCAGCTAAAACTTGTCGCAGCAAATATTCCTTTACGATCATCTACACATAAAAGTCATTCAACTGTGAGAGTATGAGCTATCTTCACCCAGCAGTTTAAGAGGAGTTGAAAAACAGAAAATTGTGGGACTATATATTCAAGAGTGGAAAAACAGACCAAGGTCCATAATTCTGCCCAAAATTGTTGCAGCCAAAATTAATTTCTTAAAGATCATGTACACATTAAGTTCATTCAATTTTCAATGTTTGAGGGAGACCACCAAAGTCATAAAAGAGGAGTTGAAAACGCGAGCTTCAGGCAACTGTATATTCTATGCTGGTAAAGCAGACAAAGGGCCATAATTCAACCAAAAATCCTTTTATAACAGTCATCTTCACATTAAGGTCATTCATCTGTGAAAGTTTTAGTGAGATCCACGTAGAAGCTAAAGAGGTGTTAAAAACATACGCTTTGGGATGTACATACATTATGTACCGATGGACAGACAACCATAATGCCTCGAGCACAATGCCTCGAGAGAGGGGCATCAAAAAGTGAAACAAAAGGTAACAAACTTTTGACCACATTGGATTTTCATTGGTCAATACTTTTGTTCATTAATAAGTTAAAGAATATTTACAGGACTTCATGAAACAGTTTACTGATGGGAAATACACATTAGATACATTACCTTGTTCTCCTGCTGTCGTCCGTCGACACCAGGCTTGTTTTTCTTGCGTTGTTTGACCTTGAACTTTGTGTCTGGTTTCCCTAGCTTGATAGATATGGAGCTGGAGTCATCAGGGAGCAACTTAGTGAATGTCACTGGATGGGTTTCACTTGCACTCTGTAACAAGTTGGTAATAGAGTTATAAGTGTGCGATAAGCACCGCCTACTCGATAGTGATGGGCATTTACGAAGCAGTATTTACGAAGCAGTGACATGGTAAACCCAGAAACAATACAAGAGGGCCATGATGTTCTTTATGCATTCAACTGAGTTCAAGGAATTCAATTGTTGAAGACTTTATTTGGTAGAAGGCACCAAACATAGTAAGGGAACAATAGGGTTGCCCTAAATGAACAAGGCATGTGTCCTTAGGGCATGCATGCCCCCACATTCAACTATTGTCTGTGACCTTGACCTCTGAAGTAGGGAGGCGAGTGTTAAATGCAAAACTTGATCTGATGATGTTGCATTTGTGCAAAGTTATTAAAATCTATCCATATTTGGCAAAGTTATAGCTGAGACAGGAATTTTCAAGCTATTTTATGGCCAAATTTGACTTTTGACTTCTAAGTATTACCTTGACCTTTGAAGTAGGTAGATGGCTGTAACACACGAAATGCTGTCTCCTCATTGTTGTCATATGTGGTAAGTTATCTTAAAAGCATGAAAATCTATACCAACTCAATTTCTGAGCACATACCCACAATGCACCTCACTGTGTGTACTTACGGCTCTACTCCTCTCAGTGCCCTGTGGCCGTGGGGTGATGATCTTGGTGTTGGAGGCCTGCACCTGGTCCTCCCAGGACAGAGGTATAATCTGGTTCTCGTTGCTCGCCATGTTCTCCTTGCCCTCACCATTCTCAACATCCACTGGTGGCTTCCTGCATGGGGAAGTAAAATAACTCTTTCAGTGCTGGAACCGAATTTTGAAAGCCTTTGCAAACAGTTTGGATCCAGATGAGACGCCACAAAACGTGGGGTCTCATCAGGATCCAAACTGTTTGCTATTCTGATAGTATTATTTGGAAAAAAAAATGAAGAAAATGCTAATTTTACAAATTGAGCAGACAACATTTTAGCAGATGACAAATTTCCCAGCATGCAAAGGGATAATCAAGATGCTGCATTCAATAAACACAGATTAGCCTTGACTGTATTGATTCATTGGCCCATATAAATAAGTCTCAATAAAATAGTACTAGTTGGTCAATTTTAAGATCAAAATGGCATATGGCATGAGTGTGCTAAGTTTTGACTGGAAGTAGCTTTTAAATAAGAAGCATTTTTTGTAGCAATTGGTATTGATATTACACGAAACTTGTCATGTTGGGTTAACCAAGAATTTGGACCTTGTCAATTACATGTAGTCCAAAAGCATGTGATTGTCAAGGTCAAAACGAGGTCAGGTGACGTGGTAGTGTTGATAGTGTGCAATACAATATCAGGCATCAAAACTTTGTAAAAAGCCTTATGGATGTTATACAAACATGTCATTTTGGGTAAACCAATTATGGAAAGCTCAAAAGTCATAACCATCGCCATTAGGTGTAAGAGACTGTAAATGTAAAAGAAACTGATAGAAGAAGGAACATTATGTAGCCGTAGGAATGGACACTCATTAATTCAAATGATAGCGCGAAAAAAATTAATGTAAGATGTTAATGACAGGGACTGAAGTAAATTCCTTAAAATAAGGAACACATCAAAGCTTGTTAAATGTATTTATATGGTACCTCTGATATGCATAAAATCTGTCTATATTTTCATTTAACAATTTTCAAAGAACTTAAAATCAGGAGAAGTACCACAGACACCTCCGTGTGAAGAGTACTTACACAATGCTTTCCTCCTTGCACCATCTCTTGACCTTGAGGTCGTGGGTTTGAACGTTGCCGTTGATACCGATGCGTATGCGGTCCCCCTTCTGCAGCTGCTGCGCTATACGACTCCCCACAGTGCCCTCTACATTGTAGTACTCCCCCTGGGCATCGAGGTCTGCAAAGGGAGGTTATCAGTATCACAACGAAAGGGAGGCAACCAGTGTAACAATGAAGGGATGCTACTAGGGTAACAACTGGAACATTGTCACAAACATGACTTATCCCCTCCATCGCTTTGTCATCAATGTTTCAAGGGAAATAACTGTGCAATATATAAATTAATGGGGATGAAGAGAAGTCTTGTACATCTACCCTTGATGGTGAAATTCATAATATTTTATATGGACTGAATCATTCAATTCAATGACACACTGACAGCTTACTCCTATATACTTTGTTTACGGGGTAAAATGATGGGAGGCAATTAGCTTAATAATATATTGCAACATGGCTTCCTACAAGAAAATCAGTGAGTGTGTGTGTGTGTGGGGGTGGGGGGGAATCATCAAGATATATCCAAGATTTATCATTTACATACTTTCCTATAAGAAGGCAGCCATCAGGAGGAATATACCATAAAGTATTATTTTAACACAAGCCTGGCTTCCTGCAGACATAGCATGAGGGTAAAATTCATAGCATACTAACTTAAACTGGTGTTCAAAACTGACAGAGGGAATGAAAACTGTAAGAGCAAATTTCAGCACTTACTCTGGTGCTCCCGAGTTTGCAGTCAATGAAATTGTGATCAACCTTCAACTTAGGTAAGTCTCGGTTAATCTTTCAATTATTATGTACATCAAAGCTTGATTGGACACAAGCAATGTTTCCAAGAATGCATACAATTACAGATATATAGCATCCAAATATATTAGGATATGCACAGTTTCCTGAAAGATTTATTGGCAGTATATGCTACAAACTGGCTCTTCAAAATGGCTGATTTTGATGAGTAAAAGAGTGGATGATAGCAATGAAACTAATATTGATTTCCATAAGAATGATGAGTTAACTGGACCCCATCAGAATTGGTTTTTACATCAAAAACTGTATACATGTATTCATTAGAATCTACTTTCAAGTTAGATTTATAACTGGTTTACCTGTTAAAAACCTAAAATCATGTGATCAATATTTTAAAATAAATGTGTGTTTGAGTACAACATGGCTAAGTGGACATATAATATTGCTCGATTAATTTTTTAATCTTTAACAGTAAAAAACAGCACTGTAATATGACCTTTAAAATAAGTAGAAAGTTATAATGATGAAATTAAACTACATAAAATACATGCACCTTTCCTCCAATAAATGTTAACATAAACAACTAACAAATTAAAACATCAACATAATTATAGTTATCCTACTGTTATATTCCAATAAATATCTTGTAAAAAAATATGTTTGATTTACCATGGTATACGATGATGTTATCCATACGCTAACAATCATAGCATACTGCCAAATGTTCTAGTCCTTGCATGAACAATTATCCTACATCATCAAATGCCTCTTTCTACATTTTTCATATTTATTATGTATAGAATGAATGCAATGACACCCAGACACATATTCAAGTAGATGCCAGATTAGCATAACCATGTGAAATGTTCACTTACAAAGAAAGAATTCAATCTTTCCGACAACAGTTGTCAGATATTGCCAGGTTCATGTTTACAGGGCATAGGTTTGTTTGTTGATGTTTAATTAAATTTAATAAAAACATGTTGAACAAGAGTTTTATGAAACATTGACAATGTTAATCTGCTGGTTGTCAACAGATACGTTTCAGAGCCTCTCTGTGTGAAATGGGGGTTTAATGCATGTGCGTAAAGTGTTGTCCCAGATTAGCCTCTGCAGTCTGCACAGGCCAATCTGGAACGACATTTTCCTCTTTTATGATATTTTTGGTTTAAAGAAAGTCTCTTCTTAGCAAAAATCCAGTTTCAATTGCTTGAAAACCTGACTTTTAAATTATGTCTTTAGTTTACATATTGTATCGACGTCTTGAACGCATATAAATATTTCCTATGTTCAATAAAATGTTATGTTGATATTTGGAATTTATACATCATTTCAATGTTGCATTTGTGAATTGTTATGTTGTTTGTCATTGAAAGAAGGTATATGTTATACATAGAATATTTCATGATTGTGGTGTTCTGATGGTTTGTATCGCATTCCTTTTTTACACAGTCATGTAATATTCGCTTAACTTTGGATATCCTGATGTTATATGCCCTACCAGCTACTTGGCGATAATAAAGTTAACCTGTGTACAATGCTACAAATTTTGCTTGCAGAAATTATAAAGGGTATATTTTTATTAATTATTAGTTTATAACTAGAGCATAGTATCAGTATTTAGTACGTAAAAATGTTATACACAATGACATTCACATGAATTTTAACGTCTGTTAGTTAAAGAATTACCAATTTTTAAACTAGAAATGAGTTGCAGACACTGATTCCCCAACGACACATGCTTGGATACAGACAAATCCCTTATATATTCTACAGAGGACAAAAAAAAACAAGGGCCATAATTCTACCAAACCTCATGGCAGCCATAATACCTGTCTTTATGACCATCTACACATTAAAGTTTTTCAGCTGTGAAAGATTTAGCAAAATCTACCCGGTAGTTAAAGAGAAGTTAAAAACACAAAATTATGGGACTATACAGTACAGACACCATGTACTTAAACAAACACCACTTGCCGCAGTGTTCATCTCAGTGTGTTCGCTTACCAATATGAACCCCGCGATGGGTGTTCAGATCAAATGTCTGACCCATAATATCTCCCGTGGTGTTCATCGTGTTCGCTAAAAATGAAATAATTGAAAACGGAAAATCCCAGATAAATTTATTTGTTGTTTCCAAGCTTTGGCCGAGTAATAACGGCTCATTGGGACTCGACTTGCATAAAACACATGTTCAATTAACCGTTAAACTCCACCTCCGTTTGATGCAAACAAAATCGAAAGGCGGAGCTACATGAAAGCACGTGCTGTTTCATAATTCGACAGTTGCTATTGAGTTATAAACACCCAATTGGTTTAGCTTGTTGATTGCTAGACAAAGGAATTTTTTTGTCGGCGAGAACGGTGTGGCTTTATGCCTTCAGGCAGGAAGCTGCTTTCCTTTGATGACATCAAACTGTCAACAGTTTTTGATTGCAGTTTAAGAGCATGACAATTTGATTTCTTAATTTCGTAACATACGGATGCAGTACATAAATTCAGACAGTACTCAAAACGGACACAAGTAAATAAATGATTTAATACTCATTTGATTTCTTTGAAACTCGATATTAGTTGTTTAAAAGGGCAATTGCATTGATGCATAAGAATTAATAGTATTGATCATCTAAACGCTTTATTTACGTTTCCGACTTTACAAACTGTCTGAATTTAAATACGCATACATGGGCACATAATATCTACATGTAGTATATGATTTTCTATTGTACATGTACATTTAAAACCCGTGAATGACCCTCGCAGACAGGTGTTTACGTTGGCTGCGCATCATTGCGGTGATCTCGGGTGTTCCCGTTAAAGATAGTGTGCAATCGCGGCGATTTCGGGTGTTTGTCGAACACTGCAGTCAGTAGTGTGTCCGTCCCCCACGAAATGTCACAAATCGGGAAAAGTGAAAACCGTGGACAGGGTTTTTTGTTTAAGTACACGGTGTCTGAACTGTATATTCTATGGTGGAAAAACAGACAAAGGGCCATAATTCTGCCAAAATTCGTCAGCCAAATTCCTTTCTTTAAGATCATCTTCACATCAAGGTAATTTAAATGGCAAAGTTTAAGTGAGATCCACCCATAAAGAGGAGTTAAAAGCACATCTTTAGGACATACACACGTATGACTAGTACAATTCTTAATGACTCCCACTATGTGGAGGACATAAAAACGTCTCATACAGTAATTACTTAATTTTAAGAAGGAGAAGATTTTTAATATAAGTATTAACAAGGGCTGTTTGTAAAACATGCATGCCCCCCATATGGGCTGTCAGTTGTAGTGGCAGCCATTGTGTGAATAGGTTTTTTGTCACTGTGAACTTGACCGTGGTGGTGGTGGTGGTGGTGGTGGTGGTGGTGGTGGTAGTNAATCAATAGGGGTCATCTGCCGGTCATGACCAATGTCCCTATGAAGTTTCGTGATCCCAGGCCTAAGCGCTCTTGAGTTATCATCCGGAAACCATTTTAGTGCTTCAGGTCACTGTGACCTTTACCTTTGACCTAGTGACCTATAAATCAATAGGGGTCATCTGCCGGTCATGACCAATGTCCCTATGAAGTTTCGTGATCCCAGGCCTAGGCGTTCTTGAGTTATCATCCGGAAACCATTTTACTGCTTCAGGTCACTGTGACCTTGACCTTTGACCTAGTGACCTCAAAATCAATAGGGGTCATCTGCCGGTCATGACCAATGTCCCTATGAAGTTTCATGGTCCCAGGCGTAAGCGTTCTTGAGTTATCATCCGGAAACCATCTGGTGGACGGACGGACCAACAGACGGACCGACATGTGCAAAACAATATACCCCTTTTTCTTCGAAGGGGGGCATAATAAATCTGAAATTTTATTTAGTTTACAAACCATAACCAATCTTTAACATATAAAAGTTTAAGTCAACTACTTAAGTAAATAAAAAAGAGAATTAGTGTATCACATTATTAAATATAAAGAAGTGAGACAAGATGCTGCCTTTTATAAACATAAAAGCTCCTGGTTAAAGCCTTTTCAGTATCGATTCAATGGGCTGTTTAAAGTCTTAGTAACAAAAAAGGTCATTGTTAAGGTCAAAATGGGGTCAGTTGGTATTAGTGCTGAATGTCATATGGAAACATGAAAGCTTTTTAGCAAATAATATTTATGTTAGGCAAACTGTAAATATGAGTTTATCAAAAAAATTGACCTTCTGAATTAGTCCAAAAGTAGGTTAATGTCAAGGTCAAAATGAGGTAAATTGATATGGGTGTGTTTATAGTGTTTGAAAGAATGACCCATGCAATTATCAAATCTTAATATGAAGCATTATTGATGTTAGACAAGATTTGTCATTTTAGATTAACTTCAAAATGGACAAACTAACGGACTGGCCAATTGCTGTAATATACCTCCCACATCAGTAGATGCAGGGGACATAAGAAAGTCAATTAGAAAGCAGAATTCCAAAGTAGCAGTACCTTCAGGTTGATATTGAAGCAGGCAAAACATTAAGCAAGATGTAAGTTCACTATTGCTAGCATATACAGGAAATAATGTACCTTTTGGGTTAAAAGTATTCTAACGTTTGTTCACTTTGAACCCAAACGGTAAACCATAAAAGGAAGCAAGCAGCTCTTAAAGAGGCATAGTGTGAATGAATGAATGGAGGCTTTAGATATCAAAGAAATCAATAAAAATGTTGATGAATATGGTTTCATTCCATAGCCAATGTTTTGTCCACAATACTTAACACTTTTTTCAATCTACCATGAAACACAGATGATACCCAAAAGAAAACACTTCTTTTTTTAAAGCTTGAGCACAAAAGCTCCTTATACATTCAGCCCGTCATTAAAACCTTATAATATTTAAGTTTTTCAATATTGTCACTTTATGCAGACAATTTAAACCTGAATGCTTTAAGTTGAACACTTTTCAAACCAAAAAAGCAATAGAACAGCAACAGAAAAAATACACAGCATAAATAAAAGATGAAATAAAAAATAACTGAATAATAAAACCTACAAATGTTTGTCTGCAAAAATGAAATAAATACATGAGAAAATCAAGGTACCCAAAATATATAGTATTTGTCATCATAAAGAACTGCGACTCAAAATCAAACATCAAAGTAGTTAAATCTTCAGTATCAAAAGTTAAGCCTTCAGAAGTAAATTTCTACATTCCCTACAACCAAGACATATGCCCCTTTAAGATAAGCCCAACACATAGCTACATAGACCAGGAAAACACTTCGAACCTTTCATTTCATCAACAGAACTGTCGTCGGAGTCCTCCAAAAATTGTTCAAGCACATGCTCTACAAGAATTACACATACTGAATAATGTGACAGGGAATTCCTTATTGCATGCTTTTCATAAATTATGTGTACTTATTTCTGTGTTGGAGAATTCCTCAGTGTATGTTATACAAGAATTACATACATAATAGGGTAGGGAATTCCCAAAACACACTCTACAAGAATCAAATATACTGAATTATGTGGCAGGGAATTCTAAAAAGCATACTCTACATAAACTAAATATATTGAATTATGTTGCAGAATATTCCTATAAGAACGTACTCTACAAGAATTACATGTACTGAATCATAAGGCACGAAATTCTCAAGGGCATACTTTACAAGAATTATATATATTGAATTATGTGGCAGGGAATTCCTTTGTGCATGTTAAACAAGATAAGATCTAACCAAATACATGAATTGTGTAAGCGAATTCATTTGAGAAAGTTTAACAAGAATTATATTTACTGAATGATGTGGAAGGGAATTCTTTAGTGCATGCTATACAAGAATTACATATACTAAATAAAGTGGTAGGATTAACCCTTTGCATGCTGGGACATTTGTCGTCTACTAAAATGTTGTTCTGCTGAATTTCTAAAATNTTTTTTTGTATATGAAAAACTAAAGTTAAAAAGATTTTATACTTAATTAAGAGCTTCATCTTATTGTTATTCAAGATTAAGGAAACTGCTACTTGTTGTTTTTTTGCTAGGAAGCAAGTATCAATATTGTCGAAACCAATGTTCTCAGTTAAATATATACTACAAAAAAAGAAGAGTTTTTAATTAGATTATGAAACAAGATAAAAAAAAATCATCAAATACAATAATAAATAGAATTAACGTAAAATTATATAAATTTATTGAATCTAAAGAGAAATGCACAACATGTGGCAGATAAGACATTGAAAGTGACAAACTAATTCTGAATAATTATTGGGATATTGCAAAAGCCAAACCATGCATGGATTCTATTATGACTATGAATTTTACGACTAAAAAGCTTTTTTGGGGGTAAATATATATGAACATGTTACACAAGAAAATAGCCAAACCATGCATTCTTATCTGGGATAAAATACACAAGGAATAAACACAAACAAATAAAACCTGTTCAAATTTCAAAATAAATTAATACCGGCAAAAGCATCGACGACTCCGTTAGATTCGTCAGCCTGCGACCCACTGAAAGTGAGCCAGGAATCGACGCTAGGTATCCCGGGTGGTTTCTTGCCACGCTGATAGGTTCCCGTGTTGAGGTCGTGGTTTTCTGGTTCCCAGTGTTGGTGAATCTTGTTGGTGAGGCTCTGGTAGGAACGTCGCGTTTCTAGGAGCTCCCGATCAGCATGAACTATCATGAAGTTCTCATGGCTGGACTTGGTGGCTTTGATGTTACCTGAAAAATACATACTGGAGCATAAATATTGTATAATGTTTACCTTTGTAGTATGTTTACCTGTAAAATATACAATTATACATATAAAAGATACAATAACTGTCTCATCATTTTCCTAGAAAAAAAGCTCTTGATTTGATCAATGAATTGCCTTGAAAATAATTATAATTCGATTCTTTTGTTTTTAATAAAGCCAGCTAATGTAAAAACATTTTCTCATCATGCTTGCCTGTAGTTTTTGGTCGTTTGTTCGAGGTAGACGACTGAATGGAAGAATGGGTCCTTTGTCGCTGAGAAACAGACGTCAGTGGACGACCTTGAACTTCAACTGAAATGAGGGCATGGTCAGATTCAACAATTTTAGTTGTTTGAAAGAAACAGACGTCATCAACAAGAAAATGAAGTCACGACCATATTCAACTATTGTAATCAGGGGTCATGAATAGGATCAGAGGTCATAGATGAGAAAGTAACTGATAAGTAAGTACTTTTTTGTTAAGCTTCAAGTTGACCAATGTTGGGCTTTTATTTTATTACTTCAAGTCCTTTGAACAAAAAGTAAAGAGGCAGAGCCATCTATATCAATTAAATGGTTACTTTTGTATTATTTACATCCAAATCACAGTATTATATACTGACAATCTATTCAGTGATTGTATTATAATCTTAAAGCATTGAATATGTTGAAAATGTTAAGCAAAAAGACAATTTAATAGTGTTCTGTTGTATGATTGATCATTCCATGTGTATTTTTGTAAGATGATATTCATGACTACCAGTTTTGCTCATCCATTGGTCTTATATATAACTTGGTGGCTTTCTCTTATGCATACAGATAGAAAATCATAAACAATTCGGATATACCTGACATTTTCATAAATATGTCTCAAATAGCTCAGCTACAATCATTCAAAATATTTCACCCGTCTTAACCATTTGCATGCTGGGAAATTTGTCGTCTGCTAAAATGTTGTCTGCTGAATTTCTAAAATTAGCATTTTCTTTGATTTTTTTTTCAAAGAATACTATCAGAATAGCAAACAGTTCAGATCCTGATGAGACGCCACGTTCTGTGGCGTCTCATCTGGATCCAAACTGTTTGCAAAAACCTTCAAAATCCGGTTCCAGCACTCAAAGGGTTAATATTCCGGATCATATCACTTTCTAACAGTCAACTCATTCACAAGATCTGAACAAACAAAATTATACACTGAATGCTTTTCACCATTAACATTCATTGGAATATTTGCCAAATACAAATAAGAATATTTGAAATGTCATTTTCAACATTTTAACCCATTACATCAATGTGTAAGAGCTAATATATGTTTACACAGCACAAATAATTACATGACTTGAGGTTGTTCTTCTTGATATTAGACACAGTGTTGTCCTTATTCTTCAAAGGGGTTTAATGCATGTGCGTAAGTTGTTGTCCCAGATTATCCTGTGCAGTCCCCACAGGCTAATCATGAACGACAATTTTCGCCTTAACTGGATTTTCGTAAAGAAGAGTCATCAATTACATGAAAAATACAATAAAAGCGGAAATTGTCGTCCCTAATTAGCGTGTGTGGACTGCACAGGCTAATCAGGGATGACATTTAACGCACATGCATTAAAACCCCTTTTCACAGAACGAGGCTCAAATCTCTATCTTTACACAGAACAACTAATTACCTGACTTGAGGTTGTTCTTCTTGTTATTAAAAGTCACAGTGTTGTCCTTATTCTTTTGTTCCACGCTGACATGTGGAGTTTTAGGCCGATGTGAAGGGGCGGACGCTATGTTTCTGAAAAAGAGTTTAGGAAGAGCTTCATCAAATGAGCCTCATTCTGGAACAAATTGTGCTTAATGCCTGTGCGTAAA
Organism: Dreissena rostriformis; assembly: GCA_007657795.1. Lineage (NCBI taxonomy): Eukaryota > Metazoa > Mollusca > Bivalvia > Myida > Dreissenidae > Dreissena > Dreissena rostriformis. The sequence continues at coordinate 48,169 of VMBQ01004795.1, forward strand.
GTGTCCTCCCATATTAGCCTGTGCAGTCTGCGCAGGCTAATAAGGGATGACACTTTCTGCTTTTATGGCATTTTTCCTTTAAAGGATGTCTCTTCTAAACGAAAATCCAGTCTAGGCAGAAAGTGTCTTCCCAGATTAACCTGTGTGGACTGCACAGGCTAATCTGGGACGACACTTTACACACATGTATTAAGCCCATTTTTCCCAGAAGGAGGCTCAAATTATGTCTAAAAACCTCCATTTGAAGACCATTGATAGTAAAATATTCTCTAACATTGATCTTACCTTACACATGTACAGCAAGTTTTCCAAAAATATTATATAAATATATTAGAAATATAAACATAATCAAAATAAGCCATGTTTCTAGAAGCATTAAAGGTAATAAATCACCAATATTTGCCATGCATGTCAGTAAATATTAATATCTTAAGTGATTCATTAATCAAAGCAACACAATGCCATTACAGACGTAGATAATGGCATTCACTTTGTTATATTAGTCTACAGTAAACATTTTACCTGCAGCAAAATGTGGCACATAAATTGCATTTTTGTTTACTTCAATGCTTCAATTCAATACCTTCAGCTCAAGAATATTTACTGCAGAGGATCAAAATTAATTGAGATCATTTATATAATGACTATCCATAAATCAGTGTGACAAATGCAAACCCTTAATGAACAATCATTACATAAATAATGCAGTACAGCCACAGGTGACAAAAGAAAACCCAACTGATAGCATATAAAATCTTAATTGATTTAAATCAAATTTTACAGAAACGATTTTTAAACAATTCATAACACTCAGAAGCACTTATACTGCCATAACTTCAACAGAGAGAAACCAAATATATTTGAATTCTGCACAATATTTTTGTTGTATAATTTGTGAGATGCCCAAGAGCTCAATAAACACTCTTGGTCCCTTGATAAAGTGATAAGTTTGTAGATAAGCACATATGATTAATAAATCTAAGTCTTGGCATTCCAAACTACTTTTTTCTTTTTTTCTTCCTATATTTACATTTTTCTCAAATGTTCATTTGTAGCCATACTTTATGAGGATACGGATACGGACATATATGGTAAAGTGGCAATAGTCTTTACAATTACAGTACAGGCACTGCGTACTTAAACAAACGCCACTCGCCGCGGTGTTCATCTCACTGTGTTCGCTTACCAAAATGAACCCCGCGATGGGTGTTCGGATCAAATGTCGCGGGGGCCGTTTGCCATAAGGCGAACACCGCGAAACACCCCGGACCCAATATATGTACCGCGGTCTTCATCGTGTTTGATAAAAATAAAATAATTGAAAATAAACGTATTGTATTGATCCCTTTCATTAAAAAGTGATAATGAATAAATATTTTTCTTTTCGGGGCAAGTCGGTACCAATTTGCAGAAAGAATCTACCGAGCGTTTGAATGCTAAAGGTGTCATTTGGTGTTTTTAATAAATTAACAAACGATTGCGAACTATCACAATCGATAACCGCATACATGCGAAAATTCCCGTCTCTATCAATTACCCGATAATCCTGTATATTTCTGATTTCCATTTTGAAATGCAAATTCTGGTAAATATTGACTATAAAAGTGTGATAGAAATGCAAAAATCACAAACGTTCGCCATATCTCTAAACTATCAAATGAATTTCGGCATATGGTTCTATTTAAAGATTTTATGAAATAAGCGCCCAATCAGGACAGGTATATTCCAAGAATCATAAATCACCTGACGCCTAGTGCGCGCATTGTGTACAGTTCATGTTATGTTAGCCACACATAAATACATGTATATGCCCATGACATTTTCATGGTTCTCATAAAAAGCGCGCGAANTACATTTATGACTACAGTAACAGTGTCATTCCAATGTGCATGGAATGTTGGCATTATGATAATCTTGTTTTCCGTCTGATAAAGATATCTTTAATTTGTCAGTTGCTAGAGAGAATAAAATAACCAAAGCAAACTTTCTACAACTAATTTTGTAAAGTTTACAATCTCATCAATATTTAGACCTTTATTTGGACCTTGGTATAGCAATATTTTATCTACCTGATCATTGAACATGCACTTGTTTGTCTTTTACTTACAGCATTCTTCATCTGAGGCGAGATTTTAAACCAAGCACTTGATTTCTGTGATTGAGCTGTACACTTTAATAATCTTCCTCACTAAGCCATTTATGGCACATTTTAAAAGTGAACTGTGGGAAAATGAAGCATAAGCAATCATCGGCTGACACATTCAAGTGTACTGTCCTATTTCCTTTTTCTTGAAAATACATTTATTTAGAAATAATATGCCTTTTACTAAAAATATGAGAAACTTTTAAACAAAGTCTGTCCTCCAAATCTATAGAAAAGAGGTGTAAATGGACAAAAACTACAACTCATCAGAAAAATTGATTTTGTTGACAACTCAATTTTTTATAAAAACACTGCATTAGCATCAATATACGACATACACACAATGTAATCATTTACAGGAAAACTATTTATAAATATATAAAAAAAATGCAGTATTTATCGATGACAATTAACTAGAACAATCATAATATCTATACAACAGGGGTGTGATTTAGGGAAAAGACCATCAATTACCTAGTTTTATTTTTTGAGTAGATCCTGTGTATCAGGGCATGTTGTTCGCTGATGATGTCGGCAGACGACTTCGGCCGGTAGGTCCTCGTGCCACTAACGTCGATGTCAACGGTACGACACGACAAAACGGGCTGCGTTGGGGTGTACCGATGCTTGGTTTCAATGTCACCGAGAGGTCGTTTCTGTAAAGACGGAAAGTGGGTTCATTATACTAAACAATAAGGCATGCTGCCACAATATTCCAATACAAATGTATATGGATCATGTATTACACTGTGTGTTATTAACATCGTATTGCAATATGCTATGCAGGCATGGCAGTTATTTATACTTTCATGATAATGATTTTAATAAAGAGTTTTATTGCCCCCAACATACCTCCCAATGGATACTGTAATTTTTTTCATTCCAAGCCAGTTAATGGCCCTAAATAAAATATGACCTTGACCTTGAGGTGGCGTGACTTTTAAATCTTCAAGATCATGAAAGATATAGAACAGACATACAAATACAGGCTCAAACAAAACACCTTTAAGTGTGACCTTGACCATGAGTTGAGGTGATTGGCTTAAGTTTCTGAACATGGTATTAATTAGTAAAACATTTGAGCCAAGTTTAATGAAAATCTTTCAAAAGTCATTAGAGATATAGAGCAGATATGAAATGGAAGTTCAAATATTTTTGCTCGAAAAGCAAAATTGATCTTTAACCAGCAAGACTGGCTCATGACTTCTGCATATCGTCTCCATGACCTAAACGTTTGTGCCAAATTTAATGATCATTCTTCAAAATGAATAGGAACGGACATGTAAATTTTACAGACAAACTAACACTTTTGCAAGGATTAAACAAATACAGCAGAATTATCGATATTTGTCTTAACCCTTTGAGCGCTGGAACTGGATTTTGAAGGCCTTTGCAAACAGTTAGGATCCAGATGAGATGCCACAGAACGTGGCGTCTCATCAGGATCCAAACTGTTTGCTATTCTAATAGTTTTTTTTGAAAAAAAATCAAAGAAAATGCTAATTTTAGAAATTTAGCAGACAACATTTTAGCAGACGAAAAATTTCCCAGCATGCAAAGGGATAAAGATAAATTAATAAGCTATAGTGATCAAACTGTAAAACTGTTACAATGGTGCTTCAAGAATATCATTGTCACCTGTACAAATGCAGCAAAAAATATAATAAAAAGTCAATCTCCTTCACACACAAACAACTTAATCTACAAATATTTACATATGTATCAAATTACAATCATTATCATTCTCAATCTTAAAAAGTAAAAATTACAGCTATTAAAACATTTTTACTGATACTTCAATTGTGTACCGAACTTCTGCTTTTCAAACAACCCGACCTTCCTTAGATATGATCTCTTAATGTGACTGAGTAATACGCAAATGAGACTTGTTCAAACAAAATGGGGAGCGCTTTGTGAAGAAGGGGTTTAATGCAAATGTTCATTTAATGTTCGTAAAGTGTCGTCCCAGATAAACCTGTGCAGTCCACACAGGCTAATCAGGGACGACACTTTCCGCTTTTATGGTATTTTTAGTGTACAGAAAGTCTCTTCTTAGCAAAAATCCAGTTTAGGCGGAAAGTGTCGTAACTGATTAGCCTGTGCAGACTGCACAGGCTAATCTGGGATGACACTTTACGCACATGCATTAAACCCCCTTTTCTCAGAGCATGTCTCAAACAAAATACAATCTGGATTTCTCACACTTCTGTCTGACAGTGCAGACACCAATGTGCCATTACTTAACCTAAATATCGCCCCTAGGTGCAAATAGGTACCATGAGGCATTTAATTTCAATGTCCCAAGGTACCTTTTTGCACCAATGGGGAGAATTATGTTCAATAGGCACAACACATAATTGTGAGCATAAGACGCACATGGCTTTTCAATTAGCCACTGAGAATACAGAAGTAAATGAATGAAGCTGCACTTAATGTTCACAGGTATTTCTATATACGACAAAAGGCTTATTCATCCTCTGATTATGTGACATTTGCCAAAGATTTTTTTTTTTTACTGCAACCACTGTTGGTGCACTTGCATATGCAAAAACAATTTTCATCGTAAAAATGATCTAAGCACCAAATCTTGAATTCTTAATGCATAGAACATTCAAGATGCATCAAGAAAAGAATTATAATTAACGAAAGATGGATCAATTCAGAAGCTTAAGACCAAAATTCGTCATCACAACCTTTTTGCTTTTTTTTTAAAATATAACTTATTTCACAAGTGTTCCAAAATATTTAAAATTAATATTTGCAAAATAATAAAAATATATCTTAACATGTAAACAAATTATGTGGTATTCCTAAAAAATAAAATATCTAATAACATTTCAAATATTAGGTAATATTCTATGTAAAAATAATGTTCAATAACATCTAGCAAAAAGGTTTACAAAAACAAGGATACTGGTAGTTCAGATGGTTAATATGCCGCCTTCAAATTTCTGTGAATAAAACATTATTCTCATAACTTCATTTTAATAAAGGAGCTTTAATTGTCCTTATCTTTCTATACTGCTTGTCTCAGTCTACCAATAATGCCAGTCACAATATATGAGACTCTTTCTGGGAAAACTGGGCTTAATTCATGTGCATAAAGTGTCATCCCAGTTAAGCCTGTGCAGTCTGCACAGGCTAAAAAGTGATCTCACTTTCCGCTTTTATTGATTTTAAAACAAAAGTTAATCTCTTAAAAGAAAATCCAGTTTAGGCGGGAATTGTTGTCTCTGATAAGCCCGTGTGGACTGCACAGGCTAGTCTTTGACAACACTTTACGCAAATGCATTCAGCTCATTTTTCATAGGACAAGGCTCATATCACCATCACCTGCAGCAGCTTATCCCTTTGCATGCTGGGAAATTTGTCGTCTGCTAAAATGTTGTCTGCTAAATTTCTAAAATTAGCATTTTCTTTGATTTTTTTTCAAAGAATACTATCAGAATAGCAAACAGTTTGGATCCTGATGAGATCCCAACTGTTTGCAAAGGCCTTCAAAATCCGGTTTCAGCGCTCAAAGGGTTAACTTTAATCACATTTAATACCAGTATTTTACGAAAAGAAAAAATACTATAACAAAGAAAAAGTTCATGTGCAGGACATTGAAATACGATATATTAATGTTACAATCCTTTGAAATAATGTTATAATTTCGAAGTATCTTATTGTTACATAAAAATTCAAAATAAAATAAAGTTGAGTTTTCTTTCAAACAGCTTTTTTTCATGGAAATCAGTTAAAAAATTAATCAAAATATTCTCATACATCACCTTACTACATCCAATTTTATAGCAGTTTGTCAATGTGCATGAATATCCCACTTAGATCTAGCCAGAAGAATTCTCTCTAAATCATGCACTATTTACAAAGAACACACTGTTAAGCAATATAATAATCTGTGTTCCTTTGAAGATTGTGGGTAAACCACTCTTCATTGATGCAGTTAAAGGTTTTATTTTTATCCAAAATGAAGATTTTCTATCTAGATTTTAAAACGGAATATGACATAACTTAAGCCTGAAAACAATCTTTGAGCATTTAAAACTAACAGGGATTAACATTATAAAAGTTGCACTTGAAATTGAACAAAGTTTTGGCTTTCCCTGATACCAATAGCTGTTGTTCACGAATCAATGGCACTTACTTTTCAAATATTTGTATTTAGAAAATAACTTCCCAATAAATAACGCTGAAAAGAAGCAATATTCAATAATCATAGTAGATGCCTCAAACTCAATTAAATTCTCGTTAAGTGTTTTGTTTTCAAACAAAATGCCATGCTACTTTAAAGGAAAAACCAATAAAGAAAATGGGCAAACAATATACAAACCCATTTTTTGTTAGCTTATCTTTAGTTCAGTAGAGAATGAGACAACTCTCACCAATACAAAGATCCACTGAAGATAATTCTAATGACATTATTATGTAAAAAAGACTGAAATCACAATCAAAATAAGAAATGTATAAGTTCATTTTAACAACCTTTGAAGATTTGTTTAACCCTGTACCTCTCAGAAACATATTTTGACGCGTTTGTAGTCCTTAAGAATATCAAATTAAATTTAAGACTGTTCTTACGAGATTCAAGTATTAATGGCTTCATTTCCAACCTTAAAGTTCTGATGAGCAGCAAACAGCATAAAACCTGAACTAACAGTGAGTAACTCGCAGGCTGTTCTTGTTTTATGCTGTTTGCATATGCCATTCTCACTTCGCTTCTGAGTGTAAAAGGGTTTAATTCTTTCATATGTTACCTCAAATGGAAATCCTATGTTTCACTTAGTCCAGATACAGAGAAAGAAAAGAAACAGTTTCCAGAAAGTGACTGAAGTTTCATCAAAATAAATCAAAAGATTTCATCAAAGATTAAATCCATCAGACAAACATTCCAGATCCCTATCTTGGTATTAATAACAGCATGACATTAACGTGCCAGGGTATTAATCAATAAACAAGGCGTACGACACCAGTTTATATTCCGATTAATGCCTTGTTAGGCAGCAAATCCTCAACATGGATCGAAACAAATCACACGGTAATAAAATACAGACAGAAGTGTTTTAATCCTTGATTTAAGCACAATTGTTATAGCCAGGTGTTTCAACTGATTTACATAGTAATTGTAACAGCTACATTTTAAAATTCACTTTTTTGTATTTAAAACTTAAAATAAGGATAAAGAAGTGGGGTGTGAATACCAAAAACATATTCAATACATGTACAAATAAAACAAAAACAAATAAAAATTCAAAATAAAAAACACATACAAATAAAATACAAATACATGTAAACATACAAATACAATACAAAACTAAAGTGTTAAAAAGGTTTTTCTAAAGCCATTTAAGGAAAAATGCCCCGCCCCCTGGTGGCCATGTTTTCAACCAAACGGAACCATTTTCGAACCCATCCAATATATCATTGGGACAAATCTTCTGACAGAGTTTCATGAAGATTGGAAATAAATGTGGCATCGAGAGTGTAAACAAGGTGAATGTTGACGACGCACAACGGACAAAAGGCAATCACAAAAGCTCACCATGAGCATGCACTCCTACTTCATCTTTGACTTTAAATAATTTAGAAACTACTAAATTACAGAGTTATTTTTCATTCTCAGATACTTTTGTATATTTTTATATTTTATCGGCTTGTTATGATATTCTTTGTTTATTTACCAAACTACATTACTATTGAATTGTTAATTTAAAACAAGATGTGTTTGTGAAACACTATGTCCCCTTTTGAGCGATTTTGACCCATATATTTGACCTTTGACCTTGAATGATGACCTTGACCTTTCACCACTCAAAATGTGCAGCTCCATGAGATACACATGCATGCCAAATATCAAGTTGCTATCTTCAATATTGCAAAAGTATTCATAAAATGAGCGATTTTGGCCACATATATTTGACCTCTGACCTTGAAGGATGACCTTGACCTTTCACCACTCAAAATGTGCAGCTCCATGAGATACACATGCATGACAAATATCAAGTTGCTATCTTCAATATTCAAAAAGTTATGGCCAATGTTAAAGTTTGCGCAAACAAACAAACAAACCAACAAACAGACAGGGCAAAAACAATATGTCCCCCAGTATAGACTGGGGGACATAAAAAGGCATATAATCAGCGGCTTCAGAAAAATCTGTTAACCAATAAAACAACAGTTCAAAATATCTAACTTTTAATTTTCATTGCCACATGTGCCGATGTATGTTCTATGGTACTATTATTATTGCTTTATAATCAACAAAATGTTCCCTAAAAAACTCAAATTCTCATTTGGTTCTAAATTGAAATATGCATTATTATAAACTGTTATTTGTAAATTTCTCCAGTTGTAAGAAAGATTAAGAAGGAAAAGATGAATGTAACAGAAAAAAACAACAAAATAATTCTAATTACAAAATTATCAAAATTGTACCTTACAAACAAAATCCAATCATATAAAAGAATGTGCTCTATGTTAGCAGAAAATGTGACAAACATTGATCAAATACTTCTTCATTTAAAAGGTTTCCACACAGATGGGCTTTCATTGCAGAATTTGTTTATTAAAAAAATGTTTTGCAACGCCCGTGACAATAAACACTGCTTTCCAATGAATTCCACATTACAACATGCTAATGATCATTGTTTTATACCACAATGATGCACAACGATGAAAGTCCTAGCCCGCAGGAAACTGTGCATATTAATTAACTAATACTATTCATCCAATCAGCCATACCGGTTCACAGTTTAAGTTCACATCACAAGTTCACAAATCTACAAACAAACTAGACAGAATTTCATCCCCCTGAGACCCAGTCACAGACCTGAAGTATTTTCATAACGTAATTGTAAACACTTAGCCCTTTCTCATTCAGATAATGCAAATTTTGCATTTTGACTCATTTGTAGTCCCTGGTTAATCAAATTAATTTAAAAACTTTCTTACAAGATTCAATTTGTAAAGGCTTCATTTCAACCATTATATGCCGATGAGCAGCAAACAGCATAAAGATAAAACCTGAACAGAGTGCGAGTTACTCGCAGGCTGTTCTGGTTTTATGCTGGTTGCAAAAGCCATTTTCACTTTGCTTCTGAGTGGGAAAAGGTTAAATGAATACTGCTATTTTGGACAGTTCACATCTGAATGGGCTCACTTTGAGTTGAATCACGCAACTGTCATGTTCAAGTCGCAAGTAACTTCACAGAAATAACTGCCTCCAAGCACATTTCAAATGAGAACAACTGCATCTTTGGACTGACACCAGTATTTCTCTTCACTAGGGCAATGTCCCAGCCAAATTTCCCAGCCATTATGCTCGCAGGGACACCACAAAAAGCATGTTCAGCTAATCAGACCCAGCTGATATTGAAGTGCTGGCCTGTCTCGGCTCAAGATCAAAGCAAACATTCAGGATCCTTATATGGTGTATGTCAAGGGGACGTAATCAGCTTCACTGATACAGTTTATCTACCAATCAATGCTCAAACAATGTCTCAATGCTCCCATGGTGTCTCAAGTGGTCATCTAGGTCTCAGACTGATACTGCCTCTTGCAATGTATACATAGCTCAAGAGAGCTGTCATATATTCATAAATTGTTAGGAGTCCTTAACATTTTGCCCATGTTTTTGATCATTACTAAAAGAGGAATCAAGATTCGAATAGTAAGTTTTGAAGTAGAAAAAGCCGGGAGTTGCAAAAAATATGTTTGTGAAACTGCATTAATATATTTTGAAATAGTAATGTCTGTTACAAACATGATTGCAATTCAAGACTAAAACAAGGCTAAAAACCAATGATTCTGATAAGGAAATGTTAAAAAACAAGAGCACTGCAGAGCGGGTGCCAACGCTCGGCTGTGGGTGCAGTTTTGAATTATAAAAAAAAAAAAAAAAAAAATGANTGCTTCATGAGATACACATGCATGCCAAATATCAAGTTGCTATCTTCAATATTGCAAAAGTTATGGCCAATGTAAAAAAAAATTGGGAGTCCGGACGGACGGCGGACAAGCTGGCTATGACAATACCTCAGGTTTTCTTCGAAAACAGCCGAGCTAATTAGACACTAGTATAGACAGTCACCAGTATGTAAAAAGAACTAAACATTTAAGTAATCAGAGACTATCAAAAACAATCCCATCGATAGATAAATGTGCAAAAACATGTGCAATCTTACTACCTGGACAATGCCGTCCTGACAGAAGGGATCAATGTGCTATAAAACATGAAAACATTGATTGCAAGTTCATAACTACCAAGTTTGAATATCCAGAATCAATCCTTACATACCCAGCAAGTTTAATCAATTCAAGTAGCTGTAATCGATCCTAAAGAAGATCTTAAATAATTATCACTAAAGTATTCTGAGACAATTCATTTCATTGGTGCACAAAAATATAAAAATGTGATTTGAGTTTTTAGATCGTTCTTGGCTTCATGGTTGTTTAGACAACAAAAATATATCAATTTGAATCACTTTTCCATAAGGCAACACAAGAAACACTAGTGACACAATGACTAATAAGTGGTTGGTTATGAAGGCAAAATCATGATCACTTCATGATCTGATGAAAATAAGTGTGAAGCTTTAATTTAATTCAATTAAAAATATATTTATTAAATATAAATCAGACATTCCCAAAAGTTTTTGAAGTCCACAGGACATCCAGTCCTGAAGACTTAGATAACTTACAGGACCGGAATGGGATTCATAGGACCGAAACATCAATGTACAAACGTATATATCCCAATACATTTGCGAAGTTAAGTGTTATGTCGATTGGCAACAACTCAGGTGCTCCATTAATTTATGATAATTAATACTTAGTGTTAGTTGTTTCCCTAAGCCGATAAGTTACATTTGTTTTGTTAATTCAAGGAGTGTCAATTTCTCCAAATTTTAAATCCAGAAAATTAAGCCGGGGGTCTGGGGCCACAGGCCCACAACAAGGAAAAAGGCCAGAGCCCCTATGGGGGGAAACTCCCGAGTCCTAGCTTATTGTCCTTTTTTATAGTCTTTCTAGTAGCATTTTCTGATGAGTGCAATGCGAAATATTATAAACCAGACCATCCGTATCACTGCATGTGTATTGTCATTCTATTAAAATATTATACAGAACGTGGAAAATTAATTAAAATCGACGAATCCTACCGTAATTAAATTACCAAAAACATGTACGTGTTTTGCACATGAAATAAAATGTGCTTTATGCATATCGTTTTACTGCAGAAAATGAAAACGAGTAACCAGTAACCTTGCAAATATGTAATCAATATATAATTTGGATAACATATTGCTTTACAATAATCTATTGCAGTGCTTTACTTTGCTTTAACATCAATCACTTAAATTTCAAGATGGCAGACATTTGCAGATTTTCGGAAAGTAGCGAAGAGGTTTCGTCAGTTACCGTCCATGTGCGTGACAGCCGCTAACTAATTAGACATCGATAAATAAAAGACCAGACAAAATCGTTACAGAGCTCAAATTTCCGGAATGCCGAGAAACGAATATTCGTTCTCAAATGATCGCGAACTTGAATGGATTCTATAAACAAAATCAACTTTTCCTCTTGAATTATTTCCCGGACATTCGGAACGGCAACGGCAACATTGCATTTTCAATCGGACCTGCCTGTAAAACGTCAGTCAGGTCCGACGGTACGACACTTTTGGGAATGTCTGATAAATATTGATTCTACAATTCAAATAATAATGGCATATTGAACAAAAAGATATATAAATGGCACATTGCACAAAAAGAAACACAACTCAAGCTGAAAAGCAAACAATCTGGTATGAGTTGCCTACCCTGGCACATTGAACAAAAAGAAACACAACCCAAGCTGAAAAGCAAACAATCTGGTATGAGTTGCCTACCCTGGCATGTTTCTGCAGTATGAAATTGGCTTGCAGGTCCATGTAATCAAGGGCCCTCAAGTACTTCTGTGCCATGGTTGAATGCTTGCTGAAGTAATCTCCCTTTGTCATGTAATCATTTTACTGTCGTCATTTTACTATCATGCAGCTGAAAATAAAGAAACAAATAAATATATAATATCAGGTATATCCTGCATTACAAAGGCATTCTTGGGTTTGTTAACCTAAATTCCGTTACTAGATTTCAGGTATTCACTTATTTACAAGTTTAACCCTTTGAGCGTTGGAACCGGATTTTGAAGGCCTTTGCAAACAGTTTGGATCCAGATGAGACACCACAGAACGTGGCGTCTCATCAGGATCCAAACTGTTTGCTATTCTGATAGTATTCTTTGAAAAAAAAATCAAAGAAAATGCTAATTTGAGAAATTTAGCAGACAACATTTTAGCAGACGACAAATTTCCCAGCATGCAAAGGGTTAATTGATTTGATTGATCAGAATAAATCAACAATATACAAGAATAGAAACACGAGGTCAGTCACATTTCTGTGGGAAAACGGACGAGTTCACAATAAACTGGTCTCTGTTTTACCTGTGTTGTTACTATGGGCATGTAGGGTACCAATTTATGTAATGCTGTTGTTATTGGCCCATAGAAAATTGTTTTAGAGTTCTGTGGCATAGCAATGAAAACAAAAAATACTTCAATTCAAACACAATCTTCATTTTTTTTTTAAATTATGTAAGAGCAATAAGACCATTAGGGACACTCAGGACGGGGACTTCTTTTTGCATTGTTTATTTGGTAGAAAAAAACCCATCTTTTTTGGTCTACAGAAACAATATAACATAAAACACGTTATAAAGCATATTATGGCAGACACATTTGTCCATCATTATGGGCGTCATGCATATCAATACATGGCAAATCAATGTACATATGTATCCAGAGCTCCAGATAAGAGGCGTATCTGCGTATTTACGCATTGAAAAAAAAAACGCATTTAAAATCGCCCAGTACGTAACAAAACGCAATAAAATTACAAAAAATTAAATCGATTAAAGTGTGTAACCGGTTTAACTAATAATCCAGTTGAGTTTTTAGTGTAAGTTAACATTTGAATCAAAAGTCAGTCAATCAAAATAAGCTTGTAACAAGGGACAAAATTGTCACAAAACCAGGTTTTCAATTTCAAACAGCTTCTCTGCTGACTAATTTTTACAGGTGTTGAAGTTTAGTTTAAATTACTTCATTCAACTATAAAATTATATATAAAGTGTGACCTTGACCTTGGAGATATTGACGTAATTATTTCGCGCGACACACCGTCCAATGATGGTGAACAAATGTGCCAAATGATTTTAAAATATGACAATAAATGACATAGTTATGGCCCGGACAAGCTCATTTATGGCCATTTTTGACCTTTGAACTCAAAGTGTGACCTTGACCTTGGAGATATCGACGTAATTATTTCGCGCGACACACCGTCCAATGATGGTGAACAAATGTGCCAAATGATTTTNAGACAACATTTTAGCAGACGACAAATTTCCCAGCATGCAAAGGGTTAATTGATTTGATTGATCAGAATAAATCAACAATATACAAGAATAGAAACACGAGGTCAGTCACATTTCTGTGGGAAAACAGATGAGTTCACAATAAACTGGTCTCTGTTTTACTTGTGTTGTTACCATGGGCATGTAGGGTACCAATTTATGTAATGCATGTAGGGTACCAATTTATGTAATGCATGTAGGGTACCAATTTATGTAATGCTGTTGTTATTGGCCAATAGAAAATTGTTTTAGAGTTCTGTGGCATAGCAATGAAAACAAAAAATACTTCAATACAAACACAATCTTCATTTTTTTTTTGCATACCGAACATGAAATAAAGGATCATGAAAGATTTAAGGAAATCTTTGAAAAGCACATTCTTAAGTGGACATTTGTGATTTTAAAGCCTCACGCTGTGAAAAGGGGGTTTAATGCATGTGTGTAAAGTCATAGGCGCTCGATGACAATGACTCAATCATTCGACTATTCGATGTGACTTTTTTTTTTTAATGCAGTTGCAGCCGTGATTTTTATAAACCTGTTTATTATAATGCATACACATACTTAATCAATAAGTCTTCCGACAAAACGTCTTCTTAAAAAAAGATAGTTATAACGTAAGTATATATAAACGTAGTCGAACTATCTAAACACGCCATGTACTTTTTCAGTTTTCTATGGAAATGGAAAATACCCCTAAATATTCCTTTATACCCTTTATGGCTGAAACAAATGAGTAAAATACGTTTTAACAATAATATCAGGGGGTAAAATACCCTTTAGACTCAATCCTTATCTGGAGTTATGTATGTATCACATATTTTAAAAGTGCATTTTTTAGTATAACTCTTGTACTTCCCTGCAATATGAGCTAGATCTTTAAGTATCAAATTCCATACAGACAAGTGTAGATGAAAGATTTAGCGCAAATTAATTCAATTGCATACCGAACATGAAATAAAGGATCATGAAAGATTAAAGTAAATCTTTGAAAAGCACATTCTAAGGTGGACAATTGTGATTTTAAAGCCTCCCGCTGTGAAAAGGGGGTTTAATGCATGTGTGTAAAGTGTCATCCCAGATAAGCTTGTGCAGTCTGCACAGCCTAATCAGGGACAACACTTTCCGCCAAAACTGGATTTTATTTAAAAAAACAGTATTCCTTTAAACGGAAAAAGAAAAGAAAAAGGAAAGTGTTTTCCCTGATGAGCCTGTGCATAAAGCACAGGCTTATCTGGGATGACACTTTACGCACATGCATTAAACCCCTTTTTCACAGAGCCAGGCTCATATATCATTAATTATTGTTACTTTACTGCTATTGGTACTAAGGCAAGTCAGCCATAAAATACCCCAATGTGTATTTAGTCTAAACCTATTTATTTAAGCATAATAATTAANGAGTGTAACAATAGGCGCCAATTTTGTAGGTTAATGACCAATGACATTGGGCACAAATTTTGTTGGTTTTTGACAGACGACATAAGACACAAATTTTGTTGGTTTTTGACAGACGATATTGGGCACAAATATATTTTTTTACTTATAACATTGGGCACAAATTTTGTTGGTTTGTGATTTACAACATTAGACACAAATTTTGTTGGTTTTTGACCAACAACATTGGGCACACATTTTGTTGGTTTTTGACAACATTGGGCAGTTTTACTCAGAAGGTAGCATTTATAATAAGAGGAACTTAAATCTTCAATGCAAGTTTCATTTTTTATAATCTTAAAAGATTGCTCTTTTTCCATTTTTTAAACAACTTTTTATTTTACAATAATCTAATATAGAAATATACAAGCTGGCACTTACTGGTTTGTTAAACAAACACAAACATTGATATCATACTACACAGTAGTTTTAACCAAATACAAGCTTAAAAACAACAACTTACTCAATTACGCTTGATACCATCCAACATAACAAATTAACTTAAAGTCCACAAACTAGATACTAACCAATACAAGCGAATCACCTTGAAGAGTCAGGCATTTTGTCAAATCATTCCATCAAGACGTACAAATTTAAGGCCCAATAATCCTAAATACACACAGATAACAGATTGTTTTCCACTGCTATGCCCCCTAATTCATCTACAGATTGGGATATTTAAATGGTATTATTTCTTGCAACAATGAAGTAGTGTTAACTATTTATTTAATCAATTGATCTCTTATAGCAGATTACTACGCTGTGATACAATTTTATGCAATGATTTAAGTTGGACATCACTGCCAAAGCAGGACCTAACTGCTACACAGATAATCTGATTTATAATCTCCTATTCAATGTCTGTACATTTTAACTCATAAAACTATTAACACTGGTCAATATATAAGCGGCGCGCTCGGGAAAACTGGGCTTAATGCATGTGTATAAAGTGTTGTCCCATATAAGCGTATATGCAGTCAGAACAGGCTAATCAGTGACAACACTTTCCGCCTTAACTGGATTTTAACTAAGACTTCCATTTGATGAAAATACCATAAAAGCGGAAAGTGTTGTCCCTGATTAGCCTGTGTGGACTGCACAAGTTTATCTGGGACAACACTTTACGCACATGCATTTAAGCCCAGTTTTCCCAGAACGCAGCTCATAAACGTCTGGCCATATATTTCTTCTCTCCAACAAGATTTAAGCAGTACCTTGAACAGATTTTTATATAAACTATAAATCAGCTTTGCCAACAACATCCTGTTGTGAGGCCTCCACAAACTCTCATAATAAAAATCCAAAACAAACACCAACACTTTGGCCACCTCAGACCATTCCATGTTACTGAATGCGACCCAAAGCAAGGGCCTTGGGTTTGTTTAGCCACCAAAGCACCCTTAACATCAGCATACATAACAAATGAGCCTGGCTCTGTGAAAGGGGGTTTAATGCATGTGTGTAAAGTGTCGTCCCAGATTAGCCTGTGCAGTCCGCACAGGGTTATCAGGGGCTTCACTTTTCGCTTTTATTGTGATTTTCATTGAAAGAATGACTGTTATTGTAGACAATTCGGTTTAGGCAGAAAGTGTTGTCCCTGATTAGCCTGTGAGGACTGCCCAGGCTAAACTGGGACGACACTTTACGCACACGCATTAAACCCCCTTTTCACAGAGCAAGGCTCAATTGCTTTCAAGAGTAGTCAGCCACAGTTGGTTTCTCTTGAAAGACCAAAAACCTTTACAACAGGCTCAAAAGTTATAGTTGCTAGTCAATCAACTTTAGATAACAACTCTCAATAAAAGTTCATTAGGCCATGCTTGGGTTTACTTAATGATATAAAGCAAACATTTTTTTACCATGATAAACATATTTAAGGTATTTTATTGTTTGCTTTTTTATTTACTTCAGAACCTGAACAGGTGCTTTTACTTATTCAGAGACCCCTGCATTGGTTAATTTGTCAATCGAGCCGCAAACCGATACTGTCTGATACGCCCGGACACTTAAGACCAATACATCGCTTTCATTTCAGCGGGTATTAATATGCATTAAATGATTGGGATCTGTGTTGACAAGAGCTTATTCCTATTCATAAGTAGTCATCTCTACCACAGAGATCACTGTTAAACAAATGGAAGCCTTATTATAGGTAGATGTTCAGAATTTAAGACTCCTTCATTTGAGGTGGGATAAAAAATGTTCAAACTCCATGGAACATACATCTGAGAGTTATATGATAGAGTAGAAATATTTGTTCTTGTGCGTTCTTACCTATCAAACCAATTTATGACAATTAGAAAGGACTACTGCATTTCAATGAATATATATATTAAACTAAAGTTGAACAAGTTAAAAAGTACTGGAATATTACTATAAACATTTTTTTTGTAAATTAAATTATTTTCACACTACAGTACTGGTAGATTCTCAGCAGAGCAGCGGTGCCAGTAAAATCTGAAATCGCCGGGAACCAGTGCCATTTGTTGCCATTTGTTGTCATTTATGGATATCACCAGTGGTTATCCCTAAAAATGCTACTCACCCTGTCCTGTAGGACAAGTGATTGATAATCCTAATTCGCTTTCATGAAATCTGTGTTTGCCCATACAAAAACATGTAATGGTTAAGAAATCAAAATTACGAGTTTGGTTTTTGCTTACAAGTTCATGAAATCATAATGTTTTTTCATCTGATATTAATTTTAAATTATTAGTTTCTGCATATTTTCCTTAACTATTCAATGAAACTAAAACAATGAAGAGTAAAGTATTAGATTCACAATTTATACAATGTGCTGTTAAAAAGTGAGTACAATCGCATAGTTCTTTCACAAACCTGTTACAATTAGTTCCCATTTATTTTATTTAACAACTTAATTGTTGCTATCGGTGTATTTTAGTCAATTTTGTTTTCAAACATTGTTAACCGTTGATACTTGTTCTCAAATTCTAGAGAATTTTGACTGTTTATAAACAAATATATTTGTTATGCACACTAATTGGCTGTTAACCCTTTGCATGCTGGGAAATTTGTCGTCTGCTAAAATGTTGTCTGTTAAATTTCTAAAATTAGCATTTTCTTCTATTTCTTTTCAAAGAATACTATCAGAATATCAAACAGTTTGGATCCTGATGAGACGACACGTTCTGTGGCGTCTCATCTGGATCCAAACTGTTTGCAAAGGCCTTCAAAATCCGGTTCCAGAGTCAAAGGGTTAACTGATAGTTTGCAATATCAGTCATTTTGCACCATTGGTTTGTTTTGATTATACTGAGTGACACCACACTGATACAACACTATTCTACTATGGTTATACATGCAGCGTTTTTTTTCACCTGTTTGGGAACAGGTCCTGTCCCCTAGAAATTGGGAATTTTTGAGTCGCGAAATCCTTCAAATTGGGAATTTTCGCGTCGTGAAATCCATCAAATTGGGAAATATAAAAAATCATACAAATACATCAACTGGAATCTATTTTATGTAGTAAACAATGCTTTTATACACTATCAATGGCATTCTGGGATAGGGTAGATCATAAGTCTGTATAACAAATACCAGTTTATTTAAAAAAAAAATAAGAACTGGTTTTCCAGATAGAATTAATGGGTATTGCCGCAATATAACTGAAAATTGTTTAAAATGGCATAAAGCCCAATTAAACAATTACTTTGTGTGGCAATTTGAGATAAC
>VMBQ01004796.1:0-29496 GCA_007657795.1 Dreissena rostriformis
ACGATTTGTTCTGTTCTGTTCTCAATAACAAACCGGTGTTATAAGGCTTCGGATGTGATTTTGCTCGCAACTTGAGTAAGAAAAATGGATGAAGATAGAAATTGATAGTGATTACCTAGTAATACGACCATTACAGACCATCATTCGTTTGAATATTGTATGACCGTATGGCAATTATAACTGCTATTGTGTGTCAGAGCTATCGAGTTACATAAATTGATTCATCGGACTTTGTATGCGACTTATCGAGACAACGGGCTATTTAACGAAGAGCCCAGACAATTAATTCAAGTGTTTGATTATTAATATGAACCGTTACAGCGCTATAACACTCGTGTGTTTGCATTAAATATTGATCGTGTGCCTTACAACATTTGTTAACTCTCTTTCAAACTACATTCGGCGACAGAATATTTGCTTTATTAATATACTAACATATATTTAATATCACACTAAATTTATGATTATTTGTATTACAAATATACCATTTATTCATGTATTTTTTTATACCGAGTGTGAAGTCATTTCAGTTTTTGTTATCAATGCACATTATATTATATGAAAAGAGACGGTACGTCCATGTGAATGAAATTGGTCAGGCAGAACGACATAAAAGGGTAAAATATAATAATATGTCTCGCATGCAATAAATATTACTTCGATTTAACGAGCTTCCTGACACGCATTCTGTTTTATAGTTCACTAAATCATGTGTTTATCAAAAGTGTTTAACATTGATTAAATTGTCGAACCACATCTGAAAGAAATAGAAGTAATGCTTTTTTACTAAAATTGGCATTTCTCAATTAATTTATTTAACGTGTTCGTTTGCAAATATTGCTTAGCCGGTGTTATTTGTAAATGTATTTGTTTGGATGATTTATTATGTACAAGTCTTGAATAAAATGTCTGTCTTTCTCTTCATGTTGTCTCCGGACTTGGCCAGACAAAATTGATGAATCTTCAGAATTAGTACGCGTATATTAAAAGCCACCTGTTCACAAATTGGTTATTAAATAATTGCAAAAAAATGCCACCTCAAAAAGAGAAAAGGCAAAACAAAACAGAGCTATATATATCTGCATCAGAAACAGTTGTTTAGTTGCAGACTGATACTGGTAAATTAATATTTTGACTGTAAAGTGACAAATATGTTTCCATAATAATCGGATTATACAGTTAATTCTCAAGTTCATGCGTCATATACGGTGCCCCATTAATGCGATGAATATCACCCCATATACCAAGCCGGTCACGTATTACCGGCGACACATCAATGATAGGTCACAAGGCAAACTACATATAGGAATGGAAGGTAGAAGTCACGAATATTTCCTTTTTTAATCCGAAGATCGGCTTAGGAAGTTATGATCAATAACAATAACAATAGTAATTATGTCATAAAATAGTGTACACCTTTGAGAATAGTTGTTTATGTATTAGATTGTGAGATTAATATTTCGAACTATTTAAAGTGCTATTTTATTAAATTGTGTGACGATAGTAATTATATAATAAAATACGCTACCTCTTTGAAAATAATTGTTTATTTTTAAGATTATAAGATAAATATTTCGAACTATTTAAAGTATTATTATTATTCAATTATTAGTTCATGAAATTGTGTTGTGTTTCAAATATTGATAAGTTTTCTTACAGACGGAGATGGAATGGGGGCTTGTGTCACAGCTTGGCTACGTGGGGTTTAAGCGCGTATTTATTTAATTAAATTAGTGGATTTGCATTTGTAATCAATTTTATTGAATAACTTATCACGTTTTGTATTAATATTCAGTTAGCGCGTTTTAAAGACGAACCCATGCCAATTTAGTCTTTTGTTATATGATATTGTTTGCAGTACATCTTTGTCGTTGTGTGCGTACTGCGCCATTTAAGATCGCAGATAACGGATAACTCCGATCGGTATTAGATTGTAAACGCTTGAAGACTCGATTGGACTACGAAATAGTGTTCAAACAACATGAGGACTGTCCGATATATTTTTGTTATCTTAGAAATTATTGGTAAGTACGGTTTTTTCCACTTAAATAATAATTTGTTTATTTTTAAATAACACGTTTGCGTTTGAAAGATATGTAAAGTTCTATTTTATGTTACTTGTTTTTATGTTTCATTATATCTGTAGCATGTTGTTTACGGAATATGTTTGTACTTAAACAAGCTCGTATTGCGACTTAAAATAACCAACGTTTGCTATTCGTATGAAAGATGTTTTATATACAATATCAATTGATATACTGTAGTTGACGTGTATGTGCTAATTTATGTGTACGTACTTGTATAATTAATCTGAAAAAAAAAGTTTTTATAGATTGTTTTATATATATATATAGAGACACAATATGATTGTTACTGTTAAAGAAAAGTTGACTTGACTTCATGTTTTTTTTCCCACTGTTTTATGTAAACGAATGTCAAATTAAAAACAAATCTCTTGGTTTTGCATTTGAAGTTTATAAATGGAGCTCCATAATAAGGTTGTTGCCAAAAATGTTATAGAAACCGCTGAAACCTTTATGGGACTTGTTCACGTTTTGATTAATTGACAAAATTGAATAAAATTGTTTCAGATTTGCAAATTTTCGATGCAGTTATTTTTTTTGCAATGAAACTGTTATACTGAACATTTACCCTGCTCTAAAATATCCATAATATTCATCTTATGACGATTTAAAAACCTGAAAATTATATTTAAATTAAATTGAGATGTCGCAAAATATTATGATAACAACAGAACTCTCCAAATTATTCAATCGTTTCGCGTTTGTAACGCTTAATAATTTTCAGGTTTTAAAATTGTCAAAAGGTGCATATAATGGATATTTTAGAGCATGGTAAATGTTCAGTATTACTGTTTCCTCGCAAATATCGTAAATACAACGAACATCTGCAGATCTGTTGTTTTTTTTAATTTTGTCAATTTACCAAAACGTGAAATCCCTTTAATTGACACATAGAACATACATATTATAATTATTATATACAATTTCAAATCAAATTAAAATAATGAAATGTTTAGTATATTAAATCATGCAATATTTTATATCATTTTTTTGCAGAACTCCCAGCCATGTAAATGGCTAACTAGTCACTGATCAGACATGCATGAGTGTAGCCGTCTTATGTCTGTTAAAGAGTGTATAGTATAATAATCACGTATTTGATATAGAATATAGCATTTATAAATGTCATGTACATTTTTGTATCATTACCATAATACAGTCATATCGTCACACACAGTATACTTTCTTGTTTGAAGTAGCAATCCTTTATAAATAATGCAAATTTCCGGATGATGTCCTACTTTTGCGATATAAATGCAGCACGGGGCGTCTAATTGGCCCGCGATAGCGCTCCCCTGCGATTTAATATGAATTACGCCTGTTAATGTACTCTAATGCACCAACGAGGTATCCTAACATGTTTGCAGAAGAATTGATTGGCAATTAAAGGGACTTGTTCACCGATTGGCAAAATGACAATATATAAAAAGAAAGTATACGTTACATTCCGAATTCCAACAAGCAAACTAACACTCCTCAAAACGAACATGTGAACAATACGTGTTTGTATATGGGTAATCAGCAATTAAAATCGATAGGATAATACATTGTTTGTTAACGCTTTTCATCGAAAATTAGGACATATGTATATTTCTTATAATTCGCTCGCAATACGCTAGTAATTTAATATTGTGAATGCACAGTGGTAACATGTTCAATTTTGCTCCCAACTGCCCTGCATAGGAATCCCGAAGATTTTTATTCAACGTGTTTTCTTTTTTGTTTAATTATTTTAGATTCTTCTAAAATTTGTAATAGCGATCTTCCAGTTTTCTAGTGTCCATTTTCAAAACGACTTAACTGTTTTTGCGTTCAGACCGGACATTAACCAGCAAAGAAAGTTCCAATGCCTTTGTTTAATAAATTTCAGTTTTGTGGGAAAAACACCAAATATAATGTTACGGAAATGACGCAATATTTCCAAAATGATAATATAGTGAATTATTTTCCATGGACGGCGTCTTCAATTTCTTTTCCAGGAGCGCGGTATGTACTCGGTCAGTACACACCTCAAAATGAAACCGCCATTCGTGCGAGCACTGTGCTTAAGGCAGAATACGACTCTATTTCCCGTCCCAACGCTACCACGACGGTCAAGGTCGGCGTTGGTATCCTAGCCATCGATAATCTGGTACGCATTATACGCTAATATTTACAAGATTCATCTCTCAACTTATGTTCACGCATGTATCACTTATTTTAAGAGGACCAGATTTACATATTCATGTACGGTACTGCAAAAAGGCCTGGGCAGATCTCTAAATATCTATTATACAGGCACATTAAAATATCGTTACTGTTCAACAACAGTTTTGCTGACACTTACAGATGGCTTCTTTAGGCACCGTTTGAAAACACGACAATCCGTTTTGTTCCAAATGTGGTCTTGTGCCGGGGGGGGGGGCGGAGTAGCCGCATGAAACCCACCTGTCCGAAAGGGAAGACTATTAGCCGGCAGCGGGAATTGAACCAGGGTCGGTTTGGTGAGAAGCCCGTGTACCAATCAATGCGCCAACCGAGAGAGCGATTGGCCATGATATACAATAAAATTATTTAAGTAACCGCCAAACTTATGACGCACGTTGTAATGTTTATTTTAACGCACCTACACGTCATTAATGTTTGATACCGTTTGTTTAATGTTTATCTTAACGCTTCATTGATGTTTGATGCATATACACTTTATTTTAACAGGATCTTCGAAACCAGATGTTTACAGTGGCTGGTTGGATGGTGGTGGTAAGAACACAATTCTACTCATAAAATCAAACTGAGTACTGAATATCCACTGATGTTTTCGCTACAGCGCAACACTGTTCTCTAATTAAGTGCGCGCAAGCAATCCGTTGAAACAACCATTTAACCAACACAAATCGCACAGCATTCATGTTTTTTAGTGGTAGATTCAAGAGTTTGAAGTGATAGATGCTGTACAATTCTTATAATTAACACCTAATCACGTGACAAACAAGATGGCGACATCCATGCCGAGTAAGGTATTTTACCCGTTTTATATCCGTTATTACTTGTGTTAATTGTTTAAATGCCGATCACTTTCCAGCCATATCAGCAAGAAAGCGATTAGCGTTTATTTCGTATTAAAATTCGCTTTATATCTCGACTTTACTCGTTGCGAATTTTCTTAGTGGGGCTGTATTAAGGTCTCCTCGCTAAGAAATTTCGCAGCGAGTAAAGTCGAGATATAGAGCGAATATATAAACGAAATAAACGCTAATGACTTCCTTGCTGATATGGCTGGAAAGTGAGTGGCATTAAACAATTTGAAATTTATGAAAGAAATGAAGGGTATAAAACGGCAAACAAATACCTGTCTCGGCATGGAGGTCGCCATCTTGTTTGCCACGTGATTACCCGCTTTGTTATCGTTTTATCTTTGTCAAAAGGCACAACATGGACGTTCTCGCAAAAAATGACGTGGTTTTACCGTTTACGAATGAAAAGCAACCTCTTTAAGATTCGCGCAATACAGTGAAGTCCATTTTTCTATCTGTTGATAAAAAAGTTAACACAATATTAACTCATGAATACTTATGAGTTTATTTCTATTCCTGTTTAGTTCATCGGGAAATAAAATACAGGCCACACGAACTGATAACCCAATCAAATGTAGCATTTATTTAAAAATGCAAAATATATAATTAAATACAACTATTTAGTATTATTAACGTTTAATTATAAACCAACAATTGATGATCGGCACTTAAAACCATTCTTCCATTAATATTTATCAAACAAACCAAAGAAACATTCAAAACTATATCAACAACAACAACAACAATATTATACTATTCTAATCTGCGAGAAAACTCAATTTTTATCCTCTTTGTATAGTTTGTACTCTGTATGAGAAAGATGGTGATTTCATGCGCTGTAAGGTAGCATGTGTTAAATCGATAAATACCATAATGGTTTTGAACATTGAACATGAAATGCATTTCACAGATCATTAACGCTCAGTAGAACTGGTACTTATCTCAATGTGTTATATATATTCAAATTATTAACTTTTGAATCCAAACGGTAGTTATCTGTTTACGAACGCGATATTGGTTTTCGGCAGCGTAGAAAGCACGACTTAGTTCACGTGAGCTGCCCGAAGCCAATCTCGCGTTCGCTCGTAAATGTTCGGATATCGTCGAGGGAAATTCACATGGAATATATTTAAAAAAAAAACAACATCATTTTGTATCTCGTTAAATCTATAATACCACACCACATCTAGCGTTGATATTTTTGCTATTGCTATAAGGAACACTGATTTGTTATGTGTTATCTTTATTTTTCGAAATATTCGTTGATTTTGAGTGTTTTGGGGGCTTTAAGCAATGGAGTGACGGCAGATTGACATGGACCCCTGAAGAAGCGAAAGGGGACATAGAGACCGTCTTCGCACCGACCGACAAAATATGGAAACCGGAACTAGTCGTCGACAATGCGTGAGTTAAAATACTAATGTAGCAATTCAACGGCCGTTGCTTGTTTCANAGGGGGAGGGGGAGGAGGAGCAGGCGGAGGACGACGACGACGACGACGACGAAAATGATGGTGATTTGTAATTTTCCTTGTAGGTTACGATTTTTATGGTATTTAAATCTGTTCGTGAATGCTTACATAGAATTAACTTTTTTAACAAACGTCTTAAGGGTGTTGTTTATAAACATAATAGATTCCATTTGCCGTCGCCAGGTTATCGGACCTAGGCGTGATAACGGCAGAAAATCTCAACCTCAGATATGACTCCAAAGGTGTTGTGGAGTGGGAACCACCGAGACTTTACAACGTCCACTGTCAGGTCAGTTTTGTGTCGGAGTTGCTCATCGTTATGTCAGGTAGGCTCGATTGGTCATTGTCAGCTCGGGTACTCCTTACATGTACCCCGGGTACTCTTAAGTATACTTACATGTACCCCGGGTACGGTAAGTAAACTTAAACGTACCCGGTCGATATTAGACTGCACCGGAGTTGTTTTCCCGCCCAAAATCCGATGTCGTAAAACGCGAAGCCTATTACCGTTAAACAATATTGTTTATCTTAAACAAACTTCTCTTTTAAAAAACTGCATCATTATGCTCTTTGAGTATGAGTTTCGATAATATAGAGGTCATTTAACAAAAAATTGACATAAATGTGAACATAATTAATTTAAAAAAAATAGCCGACAACGACAGATTTAGAGTTAAAACTCCCGGGGACGTTTTAGTATATTTACCGTACCCGGGGTACATGTAAGTATACTTGAGAGTACCCAGGGTACATGTAAGTAGTACCCGAGCCGACAATGACCAATCGAGCGTCAGTAAGGTTTCTGCAATGAATTGTTTTTTTTTCATTAAGCAAGATTGAAACGTTTTTTTTTTAGTTATACGATTTTTCGGTTATTGTTCTTCTTCCGCTGTTGGGTGTTGACAAGTAGCGACTGCGCAGTGTTCCGGCGAGGTATTTATATCCTCACCATGGGTTATAGATTTAAATCATTCCCTATCCATGTTTGATGTTGTAAATTAAAAGAAAATAGCATTTTGTTTACTCTACACAATTTTTGTCGCCACCTTCACGCATGTGCAATACAATCAAATATAGGTTGACGTGACGTACTACCCGTACGACCGTTAGAAGTGCTCCATAAATTAAAAGAAAAAAACATTTTGTTTACTCCACACAATTTTTGCCGTCATCTCCACGCATGCGCAATACAATCAAATATATATTGACGTGACGTACTACCCGTACGACCGCCAGAAGTGCTCCATATATTGAAAGAAAATAGCATTTTGTTTACTCCACACAATGTTTGCCACCATCTTCACGCATGTGCAATACAATCAAATATAGGTTGACGTGACGTACTACCCGTACGACCGCCAGAAGTGCTCCATAGTGGTGATTGGATGGGGCTACATGATGGATGAGGTGGATCTAGCGTTCCTGGAGAAGGCCATCAACCTTGAAGACATCGAGTGAGTGACTACACTGTATTTTTTATGAATGAGCCTCGCTCTGGGAAAACGGGTCTTAATGCATTTGCGTAAAGTATCGTCCCAGATTAGCCTGTGCAATCCAAATGAGATAATTCCTATTTGAAGCTCGAATATAAATTGTAAGTGACTAATTGCCCACAAACAACGAACACATCCCATCACAGAGAAAGAACATAAGGAACAAATCAAACCTATACAATATTAGAGAAGCGGCAATAAGCGTATCATATTCATTTAACATGTTAACGCTTATACAAATATTCAACGTAATTAAATTAAAACAGCAATAATCAAAGAAGGGATTTCCCAGATTCGCATGTACAGTCCGTTCTGGCTGATCTGAGATAAAACTTTCCACTATTATGGGCCGTTTTCGGGAAGTCTATTCTTAACGAAAATCCAGTATAGGCGGAAAGTGTCGTCCCTGATTAGCCTATGCGGACTGAAATTGCTAATCTGGGACGACACTTCACGACGCACAAGAATTACGCCCGATTTTCACAGACCGCGCCTCTTTTATTTTTTCTTAAACAATTTTCAACAAAAAAACATTTTTCTTAGTCAATATCTGAGCTTTTAAGGCCATACATATTGTCTAAAAACGAAATTTGAACAGTCCCATTATGCAATATTATCTAAAATTAGAACACACGGCGAGTGGATGGTCACGAAGACGGAGACCATCAAAGCGGTGCTAGAGGAAACCATGGTTGATGGGACTAAACGCCGATATCCACAACTAGAGTTCTGGATTAGCATCAGTATGTCTGTGTTTTGTAGATTAAATACACTACTTGATGTATAAGTATATCACAAGTATAATGTAAATACGAAATACTCGGATACGAGTAATCATATATATAATCATAGTGAGTTCAACTACATCACACTTCACCTAAGATCGCTGCAGCCAACATAACAACACTTCGCTAAGAAACACTCACCGCTAAGTTCTATAATTATATCACAAGACGAGACACATCACTTAATTCCTCTTAACAACACTAGTTTATAACAACCAACAAAACATAAAACATTATGCAGCCGGATTTTAGACATTGTGTATGCCTAATTTCTTTGCTCTTCATATTTGAGCAAAGAGTTATCTTCATTTCCAGAGCGGCGACACGCGTTTTACAACCTCAACGTCATCATGCCTGTGGTTGTGACGTCACTCCTGATCGCACTGACGTTCATCGTGCCGTTCGAATCAGGCGAGAAGCTCTCGTATATTCTCACGGTGTTCCTGTCCCTTGCCGTGCTCCTGACTATCACTGCGGACGCACTTCCGCCCACTTCAATCACAGTTTCCAATTTAGGTATGTATTGTTAGTTTAAACCTATTTATTTAAGATCTATTGCATCGAAAGTCTAAGGTTAATTGAAACGCTCTCGAGTCCGTTTTCTGGGACTAAAACCAGTACTTGGTGTCCTTGGGGGGAGATCTAAAGAACGCTCCTATAGTGGGGATGGAACCCGTGACCTCCCGATCGTTAGGCGGACATCATATCCATTACGACACGGCGACCTATGTATTGTTGATTATTAAATAAACAATAATAAACAGGGCCTGTAAACCAGTTGGTACAAAGCTTGGCCCGCTAGATGAAATCCTTTACGGCCAGTTAAACTAACAACTTGTGAACTTTTCACATCAATTATAATATTGTAACAATGACTTTGCTATTTAAACGTATAACGTTTTCCAGCTAACCTTTTGTTTACAATAGAAATACATTATTATTTAATGTTTTGCCATAGCCCAACTGGCCATTCATGTTTTGAGCCACACTGATCAGGCCTCCAAATTGCGGGTTCTACTTCTGGCCAAGCCACATTACGTGTGTGGGGATGGGCCATGAAATTATTTCTACCACTATTCTCCCAGTTGTCAGTTAGTGGCATAAGTACTTAGAACTGGTAAACCAGCGAACGCGTAGTGGCATAAGTACTTAGAACTGGTAAACCAGCAAACGCGGGTAAAAGTGTGAGTAGGTTAACAGTCCATCGTGGTATGACTGACGTATTGGTAAACAATGGCGAAAATTTAAACCAAAGAAAACAAACAAAGTTGAATACGTCACATCCCAACATCGTTTCGTCCGTTATTGCAACGGAACAGACTCGAATATTTACAGAAACCTTGCGTCCCTTACGTTATTTTTTCTTCTTGACAAGGGACGCAGAGGTAAAAAAAAATCACTGTTAGTGATAGCATGAGACAAAGTATCCTATACAAAACAGTTTATGATTTTCATTGTCGTTTTTTTTTAAAGAATCCTGCAATGTTTGGAATAAGCATCATAATCTGTCAGGGCCGGTATCAATAAATCACCTAAGCTGAAAATTACCTTAGGTAAAAAATAATTTCCTAAGTTTTCTGCGCTTTTTCCCTTTACTTTAAGAAATTTCGTAAGTATTTATCCATAAAAATCTTAAACTTAGGAAAATCCTTAGGACATTATATTTTTCCCTTAGAAGGTTCCTACATAGCCCATGTCTCATTTTTCCCTTGACAGCTATGTCACTGAAAAGATAACAGCATTAATTCGTGTTTTGGCGTTTGGTCCACAGCTATGTACCTCGGTGTCGTGACAGTCCTGGCGGCGGTGGGGATGCTGATAACCGTCCTGCTGCTCATGGTGTACCACAACGAGGTCGACATCAGCGACTCGAGGTCCGTGTCAAGCGGCTGCATTCTGCTTCTCGCCAGGGTCGCCGCCACGTTGATCTGCTCGCCGAAAAGACACCTCCTTGGGCGACGAGGCTCTTCAAAACTGGTGACGGTGGCGCCCATGAATGACCATGAAAATGCGCCCTCCAGGGCTGGGAAGAAAAATATGAAGAGCGCCGGTTCTAGAAAAGAGAGCGCCGCCGAGGAAGATACAGGCGTCACCTGGCAGGATGTGGCTATTATTCTTGACAGATTCGTCTTTATTATATTCCTTGCGGTCACTATTGCGATTAACCTGGGGTTTCTGGTGGGGCTTGTTGTGGGTGGGAACACGACTGAGCCACAATTTTAGCGAAAACGTCACATATCTTTTAACGTGAATGACGTGATGGACGTTTGTAAAATTATAGTGGGGGGTGACATTGCATGTAATATATTCTGTAATAACTTTATACGTTTTATAATTTGTATTTTTAAAGAGATTTGAAGGGATGTTATTTGAATAAAACAAAGTGGGAAGTTTGCATGGACCCCAAAGGTCTTTCACCATTCCTGATTTATTCATATTATATATTTGTTTAGCAGCAAACAACATACCTGACTGAAGGAGGATTTCTGTATCGTCTCCCTAATCCCCCCAACGGTCATTTATTTTATGTCGAGGTCATGGTTTTACCAAAAATTAAACATTTTCTCTGATGTAACCATCAGGTAAAAATTTGGGTAAAAAGGTCAAAATTCAAGGACAGCACCCAAACCTCATTTTCTATGTGACGGCTTCAAGGCTGAGCACAAATCTTAAGTCCGTTTTGAGATATTTTGTACCATTAAAAAGTTATACACGCCTCGTATTGGCAATTTGGGTCAAACCGTTGTAGCTCCATAATTGTTTTATGAGTCAAGATATCCACGAATTAACACCGGATTCGTACTCAGCGATAAATCCTGACATAGATCTGAGCAGCTTTACGTTTTATGACGAGGTCATGGTTTAACCCAAAATTCAACATTTTTCCTTATGTAACCATGAGGTAAAATATTGGGTAGAAAGGTGAAAGTTTAAGAAAATCAACCAAACCTCATTTCCCATGTGAAGGCTTTAAGGCTGAGCACAAATCTGAAGTCGGTTTTGATATATGTTGTACAATTAAAAAGTTATACACGCTTCGCATTGGCAATGCAGGTCAACCTTTGTAGCTCCGTAATTCTTTAAGGAGTCATGATATCCAAAAATTAACACCGGATTCGTGCTCAGCGATGACTCCTGCCATAGATCTGAGCAGCTTAATGTTTTAAGTCGAGGTCATGGTTTTACCCAAAATTCAACATTTTCCCTGATGTATCCATCAGGTAAATTATTGGGTGAAAGGTCAAAGTTCAAGGACATCAACCAAACCTCATTTTCTATGTGACATTTGTAGCTCCGTTATTCTTTAAAGAGTCAAAATATCCACGAATTAACACCGGATTCGTGCTCAGCGATGAATCATGACATTGATCTCAGCAGCTCAATGTTTTATGTTTAGGTCATGGTTTTACCCAAAATTCAACATTTTCCCTGATGAAACCATCAGGCAAAATATTGGGTAGAAAGGTGAAAGTTCAAGGACATCAACCAACCCTCATTTTCTATGTCACCGCTTTAAGGCTGAGCACAAATCTGAAGTCCGTTTTGAGATATTTTGTACTATTAAAAAGTTATACACGCTTCGAATTGGCAATGTAGGTCAAACCTTTGTAGCTCCGTAATTCTTTAAGAGGTCAAGATATCCACGAATTAACACCGGATTCGTGCTCAGCGATGACTCCTGACATAGATCCGAGCAGCTAAATATTTTATGTCGAGGTCATGGTTTTACCCAAAATTCATCATTTTCCCGTATGTAACCATCAGGTAAAATATTGGTTAGAACGGTGAAAGTTCAAGGAAATCAACCAAACCTCATTAACTATATGAAGGCTGCCAGGCTGAGCACAAATCTGATGTCGGTTTTGAGATATTTTGTACCATTAAAAAGTTATACACGCTTCGAATTGGCAATGTAAGTCAAACCTTTGTAGCTCCGTTATTCTTTAAGGAGTATAGATATCCACGAATTAACATCGGATTCGTGCTCAGCGATGACTCCTGACAATAATCTGAGCAGCTTAATGTTTTATGTCGAGGTCATGATTATACCAACAATTCAACATTTTCCATGATGTAACCATCAGGTAAAATATTGGGTAAAAAGATGAAAGTTTAAGGACATCAACCAAACTTCATTTTCTATGTGACGGCTTCAAGGCTGAGCACAAATCGGAAGCCCGTTTTGAGATATGTTCTACCATAACAAAGTTGTACACGCTTCGAATTGGAAATGTTGGTCAAACTTTTGTAGCTCGGTAATTCTTTAAGAAGTCAGCATATCCACGAATTAACACCGGATTGGTGCTCAGCGATGACTCTTGACATAGATCGGAGCAGCTAAAAGCCTAAATGTTTTATGTCGAGGCCATGGTTATACTAAAAATTGACGGCTTCAAGGCTGAGCACAAATCTGAAGTCCTTTTGAGATTTTTTGTACCATTAAAAAGTTATACACGCTTCGAATTAGAAATGTAGATCAAACCTTTGTAGCTCCGTAATTCTTTAAAGATTCAAGATATCCACGAATTCACATGGGATTCGTGCTCAGCGATAACTCCTGACATAGATCTGAGCAGCTTAATGTTTTATGTCGAGGTCATGGTTTTACCCAAAATTCAACATTTTCCCTAATGTGACATGATAAAACCATGACCTCGATCAGGTAAAATATTGGGTTAAAAGGTCAAAGTTCATGGACATCAACCAACCCTCATTTTCTATGTGACGGCTTCAAGGCTGACCACACGTCGGAAGTCCGTTTTGAAATATTTTGTACCATTAAAAAGTTATACACGCTTCGAATTAGCAATGTAGATCAAACCTTTGTAGCTCCGTAATTCTTTAAGGAGTCAAGATATCCACGAATTAACATCGAATTCGTGCTCAGCGATGACTCCTGACATTGATCTGAGCAGCTTAATGTTTTATGTCGAGGTCATGTTTATACCAAAAATTCAACATTTTCCCTGATGTAACTATAAGGTAAAATTTTGGGTAAATTTACGAATTGGCAATGTAGGTCAAACATTTGTAGCTCCGTAATTTTTTAAGGAGTCAAGATATCCACGAATTAACACCGGATTCGTGCTCAGCGATGACTCCTGACATAGATCTGAGCAGCCTAATGTTTTATGTCGAGGTCATGGTTTTACCCAAAATTCAACATTTTCCTCAGGTAAAATTTTGAGTAAAAAGGTCAAAGTTCAAGGACATCAACCAACCTCATTTTATATGTGACGGCTTCAAGGCTGAGCACAAATCTGAAATCCGTTTTGAGAAATGTTGTACAATTAAAATGTTATACACGCTACGTATTGTCAATTTGGGTCAAACCGTTGTAGCTCCGTTGTTCTTTAATGAGTCAAGATATCCACCAATTAATACCTGATTCATGCTCTGCGATGACTTCTGGCATAGGTTAAAAGTTCAAGAACATCAACCAAACCTAATTTTCTATGTGGCGGCTTCAAGACTGGGCACAAATCTGAAGTCCGTTTTGAGATATGTTGTACTATTAAAAAGTTATACACGCTTCGTATTGGCAATTTGGGTCAAACCTTTGTAGCTCCGTTATTCTTTAATGAGTCAAGATATCCACCAATTAACACCGGATTCGTACTCAGCGATGACTCCTGACATATATTTGAGCAGCTTAATATTTTATGTCGAGGTCATGGTTTTACCCAAAATTCAAAATTTTCCCTGATGATCAGGTAAAATATTGGGTAAAAAGGTCAAAGTTCAAGGACATCAACCAAACCTCATTTTCTATGTGACGGTTTCATGAGCGATGATTCCTGTCATAGATCCGAGCAGCTTAATGTTTTATGTCGAGGTCGTGGTTTTACCCAAAATTCAACATTTTCCCAGGTAAAATTTTGGAAATAACCAATGCAAATTGTCACAAACGTTTTATAATTTTGTCCATGTTGATTCACGATTAAACTTAAACGAAACGATATATCTGATATATCATTGATCACGAGCGTTAGTTCGCTTGCGAATATAATATGGATACGATCTTGGAATCTATGATACAATTTTGTCATACTTTGAAATCGTCATTTTGCCCATCTGTTAAAGCCCTCAAAATCAAGTAAAATGTCGGACAATGTTTCGCAAAACAAACTTAAACAATAACAAATCAGTGTTCCTTATAGAAATTGCCAAATGTTAAACGCCAGATGTGGTCTGTTAACATAGATCATTAGATGTTTATAGATACAAAATGCTCGTTTTTTGTGGCAAAATTAATTCCATTTTACGATGTCTATTCATACGACACATGAACACTAACATGGTGCTATTTTAGTGTTCGTGTGTGAGATAGTTAGATATATTTTCGGGAAATTTAAATGGAAATTATTGTTAAACAAAAAAAGAAAAACGAGCATTTTGTATCTACAAAAATCTATGTTATCAGACCACATCGGGCGTTGAAATTTCGGCAATTGCTTTAAGGAACACTGATTTTTAATTGTTGAACTTTATTTTGCGAAATATTGTGCAAAATGTTCGTTTATTTTGAGTAGCAACGGTTCCGTTTCATCACTAATGCGCCCACATGTTAGGTTGGCATATGTGAGACATATTTCCCGATCAGCCGCCGATAAGCTCGGATGACGTCATCGGGTATATCTTGGTGGATTTGGAAACCTTTCGTCTCATAGAGCTCAATTCGAGCCATATCTCCCACCATGACGCTAATAACCTCACTTAAATCGCCTGTAGCCTCGTTTGGATACTTCACTAAGCTAACTTCCGGTGACGTCACAGATACCGCCATCTTGTGAGGATCGTCAGGCCATTGTTTCATAAAAGTTGCAAACGCTCGTCGCTCCATGTATGGTTTTTGAACCAAAATTATTGATGTTGGTGATAGGTTTTGGTGTTGCATTAATGCGTATGAGAATCGTATGTTCTCACCAGTGTTAGTGGATTTGTTTTCGATGTACATCCGGTCACGTGGTACACCCATCTCAGCAGCGCGGTCTGCAAACACTTCCGCTTCCGGTTTGTCAAACAATCCTGTCATGAAAGTCATATGTTCAAAATTAACTTACAACTTGTTGAATGGCTTGGAACTTTGTTTTCAGCAGCTTTTCAGTCGAAAAAATATATAATTAATCGCTTTAATAACTGTAAAATTGTACGTGTTACCTTATATAATAAATAGAGGATATTTGTTCATGTTAGTGTAAGATCGTTTGTTATTTCACGAGTGATCATAGAAAATATATTTTCACGAGTGGCGCAGCCACGAGTGAAAATATTATTTTTCTATGATCACGAGTGAAATAACAAACGATCTTACACTGACACGAACAAATTTTCTGTTTCTTTTATGCCCCTTTTTAAGAAAATAATTAATAATAATTTCCCTTTCGCTGAAAAGAGACCCTCTCTCCCGTGGCGTGCCTTAATACATTGAAATGACGTCATATTGTTGACGAAATGACGTCATTTTGTTGACGAAATGACGTCAATATTCCAGGGAAATTCTTCAGTTAAACTCTTTTACAATGTAAATAAACGGTAAAAAAAAGCATAAAATTAAAAGAAAATGTGTTGGATTCGGTGGAAGATCGATTTTATTTCACTCGTGATCATAGAAAAAATATAAACAAGGATATAAACAAGGGAAGTACATCTTGATATGATAATCTAAAAATAGAAAAAGGAATTCCGAAAATGTGTTCTTTTCATCGGTGAAAAGAACAATTGTGTTATTTTCACTGCTGTTATTTTACTGCAGAAATGTCATATTTTATCATTAGGTATGAAAGAAAAATAAATCCATTTTATAACTTCTCTAATGCAAAATACGTTAATTAAGAGAAGATTGATGTTTCTTAATTTTGTTTCGTTTGAGTAACACAATATTATTCGAACAGAGTTTTAATACAAAACGCTAAATTCAATAAAATGTATATGGGACCTTCTGTAAGTTTTCCGGTGTTTCCAGAAAACACGATGACGTCACCGAGTTCTTGTAACCATAGGGACGCTGCTTTCTCGGCCACCCGTAGGTCGTAGCTTCCCAAACACAGAATGACGTCATGCTAAGAAAAGAACTCAATGTCATTATTCATTGCATACTACTAATTTAAATACTTGTCAGAAATCTGTATATAGCTTTATTAATGGTG
Source organism: Dreissena rostriformis (assembly GCA_007657795.1). NCBI lineage: Eukaryota > Metazoa > Mollusca > Bivalvia > Myida > Dreissenidae > Dreissena > Dreissena rostriformis. Next base: position 17,037 of record VMBQ01004796.1, read on the forward strand.
TCATTAATTGCATGTAAAATGTGTCCACATTGGTCATTGGCCTTCTGGAAATGATGTAAATAAAACTTGAATTATTAATTATTTCTTTCCACATAACTTACAAAAACAGGCGCGACGAAAGCCGCCAATTTTATTTGCCGCGGATTTTGTACGTGAAATGAAGAAACTATTTTGTCTCTCTGTATTATATTTTAAACAGGCTTTATTTTATTTGTATCGGCACTACCTAGCTTATACTATGTAATGGATCGAAGCGGTAACTCGAAAACCGTTTCTGTGGAACTATTTCCGTTCGAGATTCTTAATACCAATATGTACGTTCCGGAAACGTTTTTGGTTTCATACGCTTCAATTATGTTAATACGGACAATGCTTTTTTGACACAGACGGAGATAGGTTCCGGCGTTATTTTGACACCCCGGGAATAGGATCCTACGTTATTGTGACAACCCGTGGATTGGTTCCAAAACATTATTTTTACAAACCGGGAACTTTTACTGCGTTATTTTGACAACCCGGTCATTGGATCCTACGATATTGTGACACCCCGCAAAAAATTCCTACTTTATTTTGCAACATGGGGAAAGCGTTTTTATGTGTTTAATGAGGATTGTACAGCAATACAATATACGGTATCGAAGATTTGACATAATCAGAAAAACATGTAGTTTACATTTTCTGCGAATGAAATCAATTCCCTTGTATCATTCAACTCCGAAACAGATTTATCATGAAACGTATATAATTATTAACGTCAATCCGTAATTAATGCCATTAATTAATGTATGAAACTATTATTATTAAAAGCGTTGCAGGCGCTTGTTTTCTCATTAAGTATGACCTATGGGTGATACTATACCAATATTGTTTGTCTAAATATATATGTTTACACTAACTTTTTCGTAACGTTACTCCAATGGGTTCAGTAAACTGTAAGCATAACCACTTATTTCTCATCAAGTGAAACTAAACTTTGCTTAAATTATGTTGACATCAGAACAAACCAACGACGCATAAATTCACATACACCGTTGTCAGTTCTCCACCGTGAACATTATCACCACAAAAACCCGACTTCCGGTGCATTAAATAGTTTCGTTTTTGAAACGAAACCGCCTAATAATAAACTTGTTTTTCCATCATTTTACATTTGCGAAAGAAATTAACCAACCTTTTGAATGATTTTGTGATTGCATTTCATGTATTCCCAAATTATTTCTGCATTTTCAACATCGTCGTCTGTTACACGTGACTCTGCCATTTTCTGGACTGATTGACGCGTCGATGAAGTTGCAAGTAACTAAGGCTGCACACTACTATGCGGTATATATAAGTTTCAAGTTGCAAACATTTGAACATTCAACCTCTATTACTCCGTTTGACTAATTTTGTTTGAAGTCAAATGAATGATGGAGTTAAATGGAGTTAATTGATTGGAATAAACACTGTAGTGCCGGTGCCCAGCCCGCAAAACAAGCACTTGTCGCGTGATAGGGAACCGGCGACCAATCAGCATGGAGCTGGATGGGAACGTGCGTTATGACGACCTCTCATGCACTGTATGCGAACGTGAACGGATGTGATGCCTTTAAGTAAGATGTTTAGTGTAAGCCTGTGAACGTGAGCATGTGACGGTATGTTTTAGACTGTGACTGTGTGTGTTGCCCTGGAGGATTAGCCTGTGCGTGTGGTAAGTATTCCCAGGATGATTAGTGGCGTGTAGCCGACGACAGTAAACGTGTGTTTTCCCTCGTAGTGTGTGTGGCGAGGATGATTTGTGCCATCCTGACAATGTTTCCGATTGATGACCCGCAATCGTCTTACATCGACTATCTCCGGATGGTTCCGCAGATTTATGCAATAAATCGCCTGCTGATCCAGAGTGCGATGACCCGGTGAGTAGTATAAGTGAGTGTCGTTACTAGTAGTTGTAATAATTGTAAACGAAACCCACGAAGAGCTAACCGGCTAAACACTGCACAACCATGAACTTAAATAGTTTATTAAATTTGTAAATACAATATTGAATTAACATAAATTAATATTATGTACGACATGGTCCGTATGGCCCGAAAATGTGGTTCACATTTGAACAAGTATGTTACACAGCTGTGTAATCAAACGACGCAGTAACGTAAAAATGTGCCGTGTTATTACGGCAACTTTATTTTTTTTTATTAAAAAAATGAATACAATATTGAATGCACATGAAATTAATATTATTTTATACATGGTCCGCAAATGTGGACCGTAACCTCCGAAAAATCTGGTCAGTATCGTCCCCAATTCCTGATATATAGATCTTAACCGCTATTTTTTTCATTTCAATTCTTGATTAACAAGTTGCAATAAGATTTTTATCGACTTGTTCAGTAGTAGCTATGTCATTAGAAACAAATTTCGATGATTCGGTTATCCTATACTAACTAGTAAGGGAAGTCATTATCAAGGGCATATTCTAACACGGTTCCCTCTAATTTGTCTATATAGATACAATAAAAATATTGTTTAACTACCCAATAAAAATGTGAAAGATGTCCCAACCCTCACCACAGCGTAGCAAAATATAATGATTTGATTGCGTCACTAAATGTCGTTCACAATAGACTCAAAACCATGGACGCAGCATCCTAAGACTCGATAGTTATAAGCCAGTCAAAAACTCTGCTGTTTGGATTTGTGTCAATTAAAGCACCATTACTACAACAAAAAAAAACATTACGAAAATTTCGTACAATATTTCGTGAAATAAAGTTAAACAATCAAAAATCGGTGTTTCTTATAGCAATTGCCGAAATGCCAACGCCAGATGTGTTCTGGTAACAAAGATGTTTGTGGATACAAAATGTTCGTTTTTTTTTAGACAATTAATTCCATTTTAATTTCACGCAAATATATCTATTTATTCGACACACGAACACTAAAATGGTACCATATGAGTGTTTATGTGGCGTATGAAAAGATATCGTTTCGGGAAATTAAATATCCCATAAAAAAATAACAAGAGATGTGTTGTCAGAAACACAATGCCCCCCTAATGCGCCGTTTTTTGTTGTTTTTTTTTACCTTGAAGGATGACCTTGACCTTTCACCACTCAAAATGTGCAGCTCCATGAGATACACATGCATGCCAAATACAAAGTTGCTATCGTCAATATTGCAAAAGTTATGACAAAACTTTAATATTAGTTAAAGTTTTGGACAAACACAGAATGACAGGCCAAAAACAATATACCACTTAAAAAAAGGGGGGCATAAAAACGAGCATTTTGTATCTACAAACATTTATGTTACCATACCACATCTTGCGTTGACATTTTGGCTATTGCTATAAGGAACACTAATTTTTTAATTGTCTAACTTTATTTAAAGAAATATTGTAGGAAATTTTCGTTGATTTTGAGTAGTAATGGGGCTTTAATTCCTTCTCAGAAGTCCTCATCATGGTTTATTGGATTAATATCTTCATTACTGAATGAGGTTGTGGGTATAATAATAAAAAGTCATTTTGTATACTCCGATTTTATTAAAAACAGAGCTATTCGTTAACATGATTACATAGACGACGTTTAACAAAAGAAACATGAAACTGGTGAAAGTATGTACAAGACAAATGTCGATTCTTATGGGATGTCACCAATTAAAATGAAAAATATTCAAAAGTGATTTTCTAGCTAAAAAATAACAGTCGTAAGTCACATGAAACATTTTATACAGAATATAAGCATGCAATGTATTCATTAAAAAAAAAAAATGCAAATTTCAAAACTTGCTTTAGAAATGTGCATCACTAATTGTTAAGCAGTTACGCACCAAATATAAACCATTCAAGTGCGTCATTTTCTCACTAAAAAAGGACCTACAAGTCATCAAAGATAAAATTCAGCAAAGCACAAAAACAAAAAACATCAATAAATCGTGCATCGTTTACACTAAAATGTACTTGCTAACAACTAAATGACACTTTGGATAGTAAAACCACACTGATAACCGTAGTGAGTTTTATGGAAAAGTTTATATCAATATCTTAGATTGCAATAAAAAAATATCCTCCCTAGTTTTATGGGTCCTTTTGTGTATCAATTGAATCAATTTTCTGAAGGGATTTTCTGGGCTGTGCATGCAGATAAACGTGGCATATTCGCTTCTATATGCAGCCAGTAATAATTCCAGCAATAATGGAGGTGGTGACCCAGGGTGTGATTCAAGAACCACCTCAGGGGAGGAAAATGCCCTACCCCACTTACAAGGTACAACTAAACTCTTCATTTGTATATAGATCACACATGTTTAATAAATGTTTCAACAAATATTTTGACAGTGAAAGGGAGGAAATCAGCTGAAAGGAGGAGAAATCACACCCCTGATACCATAATTGGATAATAATTAACTATAAATGTAATCCGACACTGAAAAAATATAATCTTAAAGAAAATATAGATATAGAATATAAAACACGATATATTTGGAACCAAAACAAACAATACCATGAGGTTTCACATAGTTCATACTGTACGGTTCCTTTAACAACTTTTTTTTTACAACAAAGTTCTTTCTTAATGGAAGTGAAAACTCCCATACTAAGGTTCTTACATACCATATTCAATTATAAAATTTTATCAGCTCATATGTGCATGTTTGCATGCTTGCGATTTTGATAACAATACAATTTATTTATATAAAGGCCTACTTTGACCAGGTATAAAATATTCAACTGACTTTTTGTTCATGTTACCATTAATTAATTAAGGTTGTCACTACAGGAGTATCACAAAGATTTTAGACGATCAATAGTTAATTCTCAAAACTGTTATAATTATTTTATCAATGAGAACATTATCATCCAAGTTAACAACAATATAATACTATATTATAAACAGAACACATTAAACAAATAAAAAAAATATATGCAACAAAACGTCTACCGTATATAAAACATATTCCATTTAAATTTAATTTCAATAATTGAAGCTAATTCAAACTGATTTGTTAATTAATGAATAAAATTTATAAGCAATGTTGAGTGATCGAGAATGCAGCAAACATTATTTTTTTAATACAATTATTATTAATTCTAGATTTTACCTGAGATCTTGTCTTATGCGCTAAGAGCCTCAATATTAATAAAAGACAAACACAAATAGTCCTCGAACTTACTAAGATATTTACAACAGACAATTTAGAATGTTTCACAATATTTCATTACTGTATTAATCTGCAAATAACAAAAAAAATGCAAGCACTAACATCACAACTAGACAACTGTCAAACCATATGCTATAGCTGTCACCAATGAACAAAGCCCAATGTTACCATGGTTACCACACTACTTTCCGTCATATAAAATATTCCAGCCACAGTGTTGAAAGTCAATACATTAAACAAGCTTTACATGTCAGACGATCCTGTCACAATATTGTCAACATAACAAGTGAGAATACCAGACGTTATAACAAGCTCAGTATTCTTAAACCTATTATCAAATAAACATTTTATACATTAAACTGTCCATCTGATCCTGTTTTAAAGAAGCACAAGACCCATTCATTTTGGTTTCATGCCTCTTGACATATACTAAGCAAATGATTCAAGGCAGTTTCATGTTCTTCACAAAGTACTGCCCAATCTCACGTTCGCAATATGTTGTCCTAGACTGCCATTCACAAAATACTGCCAACAGCAGATGAATATATTTACAATATAATGCTGTCGAGTCATAATGCCCAGTTAAGTGACAGTAACTTGTACACCACTACCCCAAAACACAAGAACATTGCAGATATTTTCAGCCATAAGTTGGTGAGTTACATATACTGATTGAACATTCCCAATAGTAAGTCAGCGAGTTTTATACATTGATTGAACATTCTCAGACTTGTACAAGGGTACTCCTTAACCAAAGAACATTCCAGATATTGATTGAACATTCCCAATAGTAAGTTGGCGAGTTTAATACATTGATTGAACATTCTCGTAAGTGGCCCCATAAGACAAGAACATTTCAGACATTGATGGAACATTCTCAGTCGTAAGTCGCTGAGTTTAATACATTGATTGAACATTCTCAGACATGTACAAGGGTAACCCATAAGACAAGAACATAGCAGATATTGATTAAACATTCTCAGTCATAAGTCGGTGAGTTGCCGGAGCGCTTGTACGTAGTGCCAAACTTGGCCATGTACTTCCTCACAAAGTCCTTGGCCTTGGACTTGACGTTCTCGTTCACTTCCAGGTCCTCCACGTGGCGACAGTGCTTCAACTCCTTGGCCATCACGTGGTGGGTCAACTGCAACGGGATGATTAGGGAGTGTATACAGAAATTGAGTTTTTTTTTAAGCCCCATTAACACTCAAAATCAATGAATATTTTGAAGTATTTTGTAAAATAAAGTTAACCCATACAAAATCAGTGTTCCTTATAGCAATAGCCAAAATTTTAACACCAGATGTGGTCTGGTTACATACATTTAACAAGACAAAAAATGCTCTTTTTTGTTTTTTGTGAGTTGATTTTGAGTGTTAATGGGGCTTTAATATGTTGGATTTTTTTTTCTTTTTAACAGTTTCCGTATTATTAAGGCATTCAGTTAACCAATTAAAAGTACCCTCATGTGGTGGGTCAACTGAAACAGGACAATGGGTGAGTGTATAGAGCAATTGATGTTTTGTCGATTTGTTGGATTTTTTTAGTTATATTATGGCAGTCACTTGACCATTGAAAAGTACTCCCACATTGTGGGTCAACTGTAATTTGACAATTGGTGAGTATGAATAGCATTGATGTTTGTTTGTTTAGTAGGATTTTTTGCAGTTTCAGCAATATTTCAACCATATTATGGCAGTCAGTTAACCACTGGAAAATACCCTAACATGGTGGGTCAACTGTAACGGTACAATGGGTGAGTGTATAGATTCATTGAGACTCGTTATAGGAAAACTGGGCTTAATGCATGAAAGCAATGTGTCGTCCCAGATGAGTCCGCACAGGATTATCAGGGACGACACTTTTCACGTAGACTAAACTTTTGTTTAGAAGAGACCATCTTTAATTAAAAAAATACCCTAACAAGTGATGTGTTTGTCAGAAACACAATGCCCCCTACTGCACCGCTTTGAAATAAAATTTCTATTTATCATTTGGCAGGTATAGACATTATCTCCCTTTAAAGCTTGTTACTTCCCTTGGATTGTTTTTTTGACCTTTGACCTTGAAGGATGACCTTGACCTTTCACCACTCAAAATGTGCAGCTCCATGAGGTACACATGCATGCCAAATATCAAGTTGCTATCTTCAATATTGCAAAAGTTATGGCCAACGTTAAAGTTTTCGGACAGACGGACAGACAGACAGTTCAACTGCTATATGCCACCCTACTGGGGCATAAAAATACCCTAAAAAGCAGGGCAAAATGGATGCGAGTGCAGAGCAATTTAATTACGACATTTTGAATAGTACTCGCGAATGGTGGGTCAACAGTAGAGGCAAAATGATGGTTAAAAGTGCACAGCATTCAAATGAAGAAATAAGTGGTATAGAGAGTATATTTACTATAGAAGTAGGTCGCCGAGGTGTAATGGATATGGTGTCTGCCTAGCAACTGGGAGGTCACAGGTTCAATCCCCACTGTGGGAGCCTTCTTTAGATCTCCCCCAAAGACACCAAGTACTGGTTCTAGGCCCAGGAAACGGACTCGAGAGTTTAAAATATGAAGTAGGTACTTTTAATGAAATCGAGCTAAAATAAACCAAACTGTATAATTACCTTCCTAGCGAGGTGCTTGAAGTCCTCGTTGCTGTTGATTTGTCCGAGCGTGCAGTCAGGCTTCCGGAATGGATTCAGGCAAACCACTATCCAGGAGGACATCTGTAGAATAGAAATGAGACGCGCTCTGAGAAAAAGGGGTTTAATGCATGTGTGTCAAGTGTCGTCCCAGATTAGCCTGTGCAGTCTGCACAGGCTAATTAGGGACGACACTTACCGCTTTTATTGTATTTTTCGTTTTATGAAAGACTTTTTGATGAAAATCCAGTTTAGGCCATAAGTGTCGTCTCTGATTAGCCTGTGCGGACTGCATGGGCTAATCTGGGGCAACACTAAACGCACATGCATTAAATCCCCTTTTCACAGAGCAAGGCTCAAATTAATGATACCAGAGCGAGGTATTTTAGAAATAATTTCAAAAGGGGCCCTTGCTAAGTAAGAATTAAACATCAAATTGTCCTACGCAACAGATTGTTTAGATTAAATCAATACTACATTTCATATGATGGGCGATTGACAGTTTATGATTACAAAATAATTACAAGACATAATCTCAAATGTGAATACAATATTGCAAAACTTATGTTTCATCAAGAACAGTGTAAACCATACGCCAGGGCCCTCGATCTGTATTTTCTTGGGGCCGAATATCAAACCCTTCCCCCATCAAAAAAGTATACTTTTTCCCCCATGTTAATTGGAAAAATTCAATTTTTGATTTATTTTTTTTAAAGAAAGAATTACAATATAGTCATATCATTACAATATAGTCTGATTTTAGTGACAAATATACTTAAATTATAAAAAAAAGCCATAAATACAGTGCAAACATGTACACATGTAGTAATAAGAGTAAGCAAAAAAATCCCCATAAAAGGGAACCGGCGAGAAATACCCCCTCACGGGGGTGTGGATAGCTTCTCCTGATGGCAAGAGAGGGCCCTGAACAATCGAGGCGTACCTTAGATTTGAAGTGCTCCTTGAGCTTGCGTGACATCTCGCTAGAGGTGTCTGCGGCGGCCGTCGTGGTCTTTTCCTTCTCCCTTTGCTCCACCTTGCTCTCAGTCTGTCAATTCAAAAACAGGGACTGTATAACAATAGGCATTTGAGCCACATTCTGGGAAAACCGGGCTTAATGCATGAACATAAAGTGTCGTCCCAGATTAGCCTGTGCTTAAGCTCACATTTTTCATAATGCAATCTTAACAAATTAATTGTACAAATTGAACAGACTTTAAATGAACAGTATATTTGAAGTTAGGTATATACATACTAATTTGTACACTACCATAAACTTTTTGTAAATAGTTGAAAGTATCAATACAATAAGCCACTTCATAGAAAAACAAGTGAAACACAATGCACAATGTCCCCTTTTGAGCGATTTTGACCCATATATATGACCTTTGACCTTGAAGGATGACCTTGACCTTTCACAACTCAAAATGTGCAGCTCCATGAGATACACATGCATGCCAAATATGAAGTTGCTATCTTCAATATTGCAAAAGTTATGATTTTGACCCATATCTTTGACCTTGAAGGATGACCTTGACCTTTCACCACTCAAAATGTGCAGCTCTGTGAAATACACATGCCTGCCAAATATCAAGTTGCTATCTTCAATATTGCAAACGTTATGGCCAATGCTTAAGTTTGTGCAAACTAACAGACAGGGCAAAAACAATATGTCCCCCAGTATAGCTGGGGGACATAAAAAAACAGACATCATAATATTTTTAGAAAAATCGGGGTCTGAGAATGTAAACAGTAGGCAGTTTCATACATTTATTTTTACAAAACAGTGTCAGTGTTATCTCACAGAGTTGATAATATTCACTTCTACCAAGAGACTCTACCCAGTAACTAAAACAAAGTGTTTAAACCTGCACAAAGAATGAAAGAAAATGTTGGTTTATTTGTTTGATTTTACTTAAGGCTAAATTTATAGTCAGTTATTTTCAAAGTGAATACCAGTTATTAAAATGCCTTTATAACCTCAAATAACTGTGTAAACCAAAATGCTAACACATAAATATTAATGATATCGACTACATGTACACTAAAAGACATGCAAAACAAGCACCATGCTAAAATAAAACACAATACAACTGTGAATAAAACATAGGGAAGTGTCCTTATCTACACAATGTTTAATGATGAGAGTTAACCCTTTGCATGCTGGGAAATTTGTCGTCTGCTAAAATGTTGTCTGCTAAATTTCTTAAATTAGCATTTTCTTCATTTTTTTTCAAAGAATACCATCAGAATAGCAAACAGTTTGGATCCTGATGAGACGCCACGTTCTGTGGCGTCTCATCTGGATCCAAACTGTTTGTAAAGGCCTTCAAAATCCGGTTCCAGCACTCAAAGGGTTAACAAGCAAACATTTGTCATTCCGTCAATGTCTTTTACTTGCCAGAAAAATTCAAAAAAATATTTCCATTAAATATTCATACATTTAAGTAATTAATCCATTAGAACATTTATGACAATTTACAAGTTGTCTTATTATACAGGATCACAAAAAGGGTGAGATCTGAAAAATAAACAGCTTTCAAAGAGGTGGCTAAATATTTCTTGGTTCAAATGGTTCGCATTTAGGCAAAACTTGTTAATAAATGTTTGCAATTAATTAAATAATTCAGCTGTACTAGTAAATGCCTTGGTATGAAAACAACATGGAATCAGTAAAAACTGAAAAGATGAAAATCAAAGAATAATGCATGACAGGGTAAGAAACTAGCAGTTTGGCCATGGAAGCCCACCCTTATTCCTTCAATACGTCTGGTACAGAGGACATAACTATGAGAAAATATAAAATGTAGGGCAATTGGTTAGTGGGCCTCTGTTTATTTCCAATCTGGAATTACAAATGCCAGAAAATCTAGAGCTCAACCTCAAATTGAGTTCTGATTGGGTTTTTGGACTGGTCCTTGCTAATTTCAAACCCTGTTTATGATGACAAAATCAGGGGTGTGATTTAAGAACAATCTCAGGGGAAGGAACATGCCCTAGCCTTACAGGGTTCAAAAAAACTCTTCATTTGTATATACATCCAGCAAAGTTAATAACTATTTGTGAAATAATGTTGACATTGAAAGGGAGAAAATCAGCTTAAATGAGGAGACAATTACACCCCTGCAAAATGCATGCAACCGAACAATAAAAAGCTAAAACGCAAGTCACAAGCACACAGAAAACTGTTTCAACTGGGGAGCTGGGAAGGCTCAGGTCTTACCGCCACCACCGTCCCCCAGGCAGGCGTGTTAGTAGAGGGAGAGGTGGACGTAATGGTCTCGTACTGCATGGTGAGTGAGTACAGGGAGGGCGTGTAATAGCGCTAGAAAGACACAGGAACATGCTACTGAACGGCTTCACAATTCAAAATTTTCACCATACATTACTTTCTTACACGGAACATTACTTTCTTACACGGAACATTACTTTCTTACACCAAAAATTACTTTATTACACCCAAAATTACTTTCTTCTTACACCAAATATCACTTTCTTACACCAAACATCACTTTCTTACACTAAACGTTACTTTCTTACACCAAACATCACTTTCTTACACCAAACGTTACTTTTTTACAACAAACAGTACTTTCTTACACCAAACATTACTTTCTTTCTTGAAGGTACTCAATGATCTATTCAGCCTCAGTAACTCACTTGAAGGCAACATTGTATAAACAAGGGATTAAGTGCTTTTTTTCACCATTTTGGAAAAGGGGCTGGATCCCTTTAGATTGGGTAAAATCACATTGTTTTGTTTCTTTTTTTGCTTACAAATACTCTTATAGAGCTGGATAGAGAAATTAACAAAAATGTTGAAATTTATATAAACAAGAGGACCATGATGGTCCTGGAGTCGCTCACCTATTTCACACGGCACCTGGTAACAAAGGGTCATAACTCCTTCATACCGGTAAATTGTCCAATTAAAATGAAAATTGAGTGGACACAAGTAGGGCACCGATAGGTCATTCTGTAGTAATAATGTGAAAATCCTCTAAGTAGTTTCAGAGGAGTTGTGATAACAAGATTTTCTCCCTATATCTTCTATAAAGTTAAAAGTAACAAAGGGCCATAACTCCTTCAAAAATTGTCCGATCAAAATGACAATCAGGTGGATACATCTAGGGTACCCATAGATCATCCTATTTGTGAAAGGAAATATCGACGATACAGCAATATATCGATTTATGGGTGTTTGGTGCTATGACTCGCTTAAAATAAGTTATAAAAATACATTAACTCTTGGCTATTATGTTTAAAAACCTAAATATAACTGCATTATTCTTAAGTTGTTAGATGTAATGTACATGTACAGGGTAAATTAAATAGTGTTATTAAAATAATGAAATTGTGTCATAATATAGTGGAATCTATATAAAAACAAAGAACAGCCTGCTTTATGTTAAAATTTCAACCTGTGAGGTAATTAGATAAACGATACTCAATATTTCAAAATTGATATTGAAAACGAATCGGCAATTGCATATCGTTGATATATTGTCGAAATCGATTACATCCCTACTAAAAACATACCATGAACATATTATTGCAAGCATAACAAGGGCTGTTTGTAAAACATGCATGCCCCTATATCGGCTATAAGTTGTAGTAGCAGCCATTGTGTGAATACGTTTTTTGTCACTGGTGGTGGTGGTGGTGGTGGTGGTGGTG